>CAUYQV010021797.1:0-11713 GCA_963574575.1 Galagoides demidoff
GTGGTCCCAGCTACTTGGGAGGCAGAGGCAGGAGACTCGCTTGAGCCCAGGAGTTGGAGGTTGCTGTGAGCTGTGATGCCATGGCACTCTACCCAGGAGGATAGCTTGAGGCTCCGTCTCAAAAAAAAAAAAAAAAAAAAAGACTCTACTCCATGGGTGGCATCTGTGGCTCAGTGAGTAGGACGCCAGCCCCATATACCGAGGGTGGCAATTTGAACCTGGCCCCAGCCAAACCACAACAAAAAAATAGCCAGGCATTGTGGTGGGCACCTGTAGACCCAGCTACTCAGGAGGCTAAGGCAAGAGAATCACCTAAGCCCAAGAGTTTGAGGTTGCTGTGAGCTGTGACGCTAGGGCACTCTATGAGGACAACAAAGTGAGTCTCTGAAAAAAAAAGCCCTACTCTAAATACTTCATTAATCTCCACCATGTATGCCAAGCCTGACACATTTTACAAGTGAGGACAGTGTGGCTTGTTCCTTTTTGAATGTACAGACAATGCATGTTTTATAGTACTCTAGATGTCTACTCTCAATAAAACATTTGGCAAAAAAAGTTACAACAAAAATAAGCCCTAGAAACAAACTACTGAAAAAATATTTGCCACGTAAATAAGAATTACTATAAATCAGTAAGAAAAACGCAGCTCAACAGAAAAATAGGCAAATAATATGAATAGTTGATTTTTTTTTTTTTTTGAGACAGTCCCACTCAGTTGCCCAAGCTAGAGTGCCAGGACATCAGCCTAGCTTATAGCAATCCCAGACTCCTAGGTCCAAGTAATCCTCCTGCCTCAGACTCCCAAATAGGACTACAGGCACCCACCACAATGCCTAGCTAAGTTTTCTATTTTTAGCAGAGAGGATGTCTCATTCTTGCTCAGGCTGGTCTCGAACCCCTAAGCTCAAGTAATCCTCCTGCCTCGGCCTCCCAGAGAGCGAGAATTACAGAAGTGAGCCACCTCGCCTGGCTGAATAATCAGTTCATAGAAAAATAGAAAAATATGCTGCAGACTCTTGAGTGTGCAGTGGAGAAGTCAACGTTGGAGAGTGAACCGAAGCGGGAAAAAGAAAAAAAAATTCAACAAACTGAGGAAAAGATGAACAACCTGAGTATGGCGTGATGATGCTACTAAGCCATGAGCTCACTTCCAGACATGCACAGAGTCAATATCACCCCACTAACTTTTTCTAGATTGCAGATTTATGTAAGGGTACAAATGTTTAGATTACACTGTTTTCATTTCTGAGGTAAAGTTCAAGTTGTAGTTGAGCCCTTCATTCAAGGGACGTGGCACTAGTTTTCAGTAAAAGAAAAAGCTTTATTGTGAGTCAACTGGTAAAGAGACAGGAGGCAATGCTCAAGTCTTTCCCAGATCTGGGGTATGAGGGACTTGAAGAGGGGGAGTCAAGATTTTATGGTGTCTCTAACAAGTCCAGATGATGCCAAGGTAGCTAGTCTGCTAGGCTGGTAGTGGTAACGGTAAGGAGGTCGAAGCCCTTTCAATTGCCCGGTCAGGGGCACCTGGCCCCACAGTTACAATAACAGCGATTGAGAGGAACACAGATTGAAACAGCAGAAGAGAGGAGTATCTAAATTACAGTTGTGTAGGTCTCCTAGGAAGCAAGATTTAAACTGATTCTTAAGAGGATGAATAGGAATTAACAAAAGAAAGAGGGAAAAATGATTCTTACAAAGTCTAGGAACTATTGCTTATGTTTGAAAAAGAGCTTGAAGGGACGGCACCTGTGGCTCTGTGAGTAGGGTGCCAGTCCCATATACTGAGGGCGGTGGGTTCAAACCCGGCCCTGGCCAAACTGCAACAAAAAAAATAGCCCGGTGTCGTGGCAGGTGCCTGTAGTTCCACCTACTCAGGAGGCTGAGGCAAGAAAATCGCCTAAGCCCAAGAGCTGGAGGTTGCTGTGAGCTGTGACACCACAGCACTTTACTGAGGGTGACAAAGTGAGACTCTGTCTCACCCTGGAAGCCAGGGGTGAGAGAATGGAAAGAAATGAAATGAGAGAAGACAAGAAGTTTGAATTTAATCCTCAAGATACCTGATGCTAAAGTAGAACATTTTTTTGAGACAGAGTCTCACTTTGTCACCCTTTGGTAGAGTACTGTGGCATCACAGCTCATAGCAACCTCAAACTCTTGGGCTCAAGCAATCCCCTTGCCTCAACCTCCAGAGTAGCTGGGACTACAGGCGCCTGCCACAACACCTGGCTATTTTTAGAGACAAGGTCTCACTCTGGCTCAAGATGGTCTCAAACTCCTGAGCTCAGGCGATCCACTCACCTCAGCCTCCCAGAGTGCTAGGATTATAGGCGTGAGCCACTGCACCCAGCCTCTTCTAGTAGAACTTTTAACTGGAGAGGGACTTACTAAGATTGGTATTTTTTTTTTTTTTTTTTTTTGCAGTTTTTGACCAGGCTGGTTTGAACCCGTCACCTCCGGCATATGGGGCTGGCTCCCTACTCCTTTGAGCCACAGATGCCACCCAAGATTGGTATTTTCAAAGCTTATTCTGACTTACCTGTGGAAGAAATGGGAGAGCCCTAATCTGGAAACAACTAAAATGTCCATCAACAAGAGAATGAATAGGGCGTGGCACAGTGGTTCATACCTATAATCCTAGCACTCTGGGAGGTCAAGGCAGGTGACTTGCTTGAGCTCAGGAATTCAAGACTAGCCTGAGCCAGAGTGAGACCCCTTGTCTCTAAAAATATAGCCAGGTAGATTCAGCGCCCATAGCTCAGAGGGTAGGGCGCCAGCCACATACACCGAGGTTGGCGGGTTCCGGCCGGACCCAGGCCTGCTAAACAACAATGACAACTGCAACCAAAAATATAGCCAGGCATTGTGGTGGGTGCCTGTAGTCCCAGCTACTTGGGAGGCTGAGGCAAGAGAATTGCTTAAGCCCAAGAATTTGAGGTTTCTGTGAGCTGTGACACTACAGCACTCTACCCAGGGCAACAGCTTGAGACTCTGTCTCAAAAAATAAATAAATAATAAAAATAGCCAGGCAGTATGTTGGGTACCTGGAGGTTGCTGTGAGCTGTGACACCATGGCACTTTACCGCAGGTGCCTATAGTCCCAGCTACTCGGGAGACCAAGATAAGGGAATCACTTAAACCCAAGAGTCTGAGGTTGCTGGGGGGTAAGATCCCATGACACTCTACTGAGGGTGACAAAGTGAGACTCGTCTCAAACAAAACTAAGGGAATGAATATACAAATTGTTGTTTACTCACACACTGAAACAATACTCAACAATGAAAAGACCGAACTTCAGATACCTGCAACAACATGGATAGATCTTTTTTTTTTTTTTTTTTTTGAGACGGAGCCTCAAGCTAACCGCCAGGGTATAGTGCCATGGCATCACAGCTCACAGCAACTTCCAACTCCTGGGCTCAAGCGAGTCTCCTGCCTCCGCCTCCCAAGTAGCTGGGACCACAGGCGCCCACCACAACGCCCGGCCATTTTTTGGTTGCAGCCATCATTGTTGTTTGGTGGGCCCAGGCTGGGGATTCGAACCCGCCACCTTAGGTGTACGTGGCTGGCGCCTTAGCTGATTGAGCCACAGATGCCGCCAAATCACCTACTTTTTATTGATGCTATACCTTCATTAATCTGACCCAAAGGAAGTCTCAGAAGTTACTTTCTGTTAGCAGGCACACCACACTGACAATGAAACTTTCTGGGTGGAGCAAAAGGGACTAAGGGATTACTGAGATGAAGTAGGGGACCTTACCAGTCTGGCAGCAACTCTTTGATCTTCTCCATCAGTCCTAAAGAAGGATCCAGTTGGAGGAACCAGGAGAGCTGTATCGTACTGAAGAGGAAGAGCCAGCTGAGGGGGCTGGCAGGAAACACACCAGTGAGAAAGTCATTCTGTGGGGTAGGAAAGGGTATCCATTCAATCATTTGCCCTTTCTTCTGAGCATTTACTCTGTGTCATTCTCACATACTTATTTAGCACCCAGTGTGTACTGAGTCCTGAGCTAGGTGCTCAAGATCCAATGGGAAACAGACATATCTGAGTCCTCCCCTCAAGGAGGTCAGTCCAGAATAAAGCAAGAGTTCATGGAGGCAGGACAAGAAACAGGAGGAGCTCTGTCTGTCATGCTACAACTTGAGGTCATCAGGGAAGGTTTCCTAGAAAGGGATACTTTCAGGCAGGACCTCGAGGGTTAAATTGTCAAAAAGGCAAAGTTATTTCCTGTACATAGCAAGGTCTGGAGCTCAGAAAGCCTTCTACCTGGTCATGGAATTAATAAAGAATGAATGAAAGCACTGGGTTACTAGCAAGACTCCCAAGGAGGTGTGAGAGACATAGCTAACATTTAATGAGCACTTACTACATTCCAGGTCCTATTTGCAAGGACTAAAGCTTTAAATCCTCCCAACAACTCTGTGGCATAAGTACTAAGATGATATCATTTTACAAATGAAGACACTTGGTTTCCAGCTCACACAGAGAACATGGTCAAGACAGGGGAAGAAATACTATTGGTTGGGTCGTCACGATTGGGACTCAAGAAACCACTTTCACCCTTTCTCTTCCCACATTTAACAAACAGGATGGCCTCAGAGGTCATGGTTTAGAACTTAGGCTATCAGATCTCATCCTATGGGCTCAAATATCTTCTCTATCACTTACTAGCTGGGTGATCTTGAACAAATGACCTCATCCCTCTGTGCCTCAGTTTCCTGATCTGCAGAATGGGAATAATCCTAGTACTCAACTTCTTGTTGGGTTTTTTTTTTTTTTGCAGTTCTTGGCCAGGGCTGGGTTTGAACCCGCCACCTCCAACATATGGGGCCAGCGCCTTACTCCTTTGAGCCACAGGCGCTGCCCCTGGTTGAGGATTTATTGACTTGACAATTTTCCTTTGCTTTGGTAAGAAAAGGTTTCCAGTGAACACTTTTTTGTGGGGTTTTTTTGAGACAGAGTTTCTCTTATTAACCCTCAGTAGAGTGCCATGGTGTCACAGCTCACAGCAACCTCCAACTCCTTGGGCTTAGGCGATTCTCCTGCCTCAGCCTCCCGAGTAGCTGGGACCACAGACATCCACCACAATGCCTGGCTATTTTTTTGTCGCAATTTGGCCAGGGCCAGGTTTGAACCTGCTACCCTTGGCATATGGGGCTGGCACCCTGCCCACTGAGCCACAGGCGCCACCCGGAACATGTTTTTTTGGTTGCTGTTTTTGTTTTTTGTTTGTTTTGAGACAGTCTCACTTTGTCACCCCTGGTAGAGTGCTCTGGCATCATAGTTAACAGCAACCTCAAACTCTTGGGCTCGGGAGTTATTTTTATTTTTATTTTTCACAGATGCGGCCTTGCCCTTGCTCAGGCTGGTCTCAAACTCCTGAGCTCAGGCAATCTACATGCATTAGACTCCCAGAGTGCTAGGATTACAGGCGTGAGCCACCACGCCAGGCCAAATGTGGTTATTTTTGTTGTTGATTTTTTTTTTTTTTCTGAGATAGAGTCTTACTTTGTCGCTCTTGGTAGAGTGCCATGGCATCATAGCTCATAGCAACCTCAAACTCTTGGACTGAAGAAATTCTCTTGCCTCAGCCTCCCAAGTCTTGCTCTTGCTCAGGCTGGTCTTAGAACCTGTGAGCTCAGGCAATCCACCCACCTCGGTCTCCCAGAGTGCTGGGATTACAGGCGTGAGCCACCGTGCCTGGTCCTGTTGTTGAATTTTTTAAAAAGTGGTTATCAGTTCTTACATTTGGTGCTCTGGATTGCAATAGAAAAGTGGCTTCATAATAACAGGAAATGTCCCCATACCAAGAACATCATTAAAGCCTTCATTCCTCCTGAAACCTTTGAGGGAGCAATTCTTATCCCTACGAATGGAGCTGGGATTTGAACCCATGTCACCTGGCTCCAGAGTCCCATTGTCAAGCAACCAAACCACCTACCTGTCTTGTGATTCTAATGCAGTGGTTCTCAACCTGGGTCGTGGGTCGTGACCCCTTTGGGTGTCGAACAACCTTTTCACAGAGGTCTCCTAAGACAATCCTCATATCAGATATTTACATTATGATTCATAACAGTAGCAAAATTACAATTATGAAGTAGCAACGAAAATAATTTTACGGTTGGGGGTCACCACAACAGGAGGAACTATATTAAAGGGTCACGGCGTTAGGAAGGTTGAGAACCACTGCTATAACAATCTGTATTTCAAGACACCATACTCTGGGGTTTGCTGCATCTGAATTTCATGTTCATGTGGAAACCATTCTAAGGGACTCTCTGACCTCCTGCTGCTGAACAACATACTACGTGCTGACACTATGCCACATGCTTGGCCCAAGTGATCCACTGGAGATTATTCAAAACAGCCCCAGAATGTCAGTACTGGGCATACATTCTAGAAAAATAGCCCAGGACAATGGGCATTGTGGACTCCAGACTGCTCATTCTAGCTCTCCCGCTCGTTCTGCATCTTAGGAGCTCTGTGGCTTTGGGAAAATAAAAGCACCTCTCTGAGCTTCAGCTGCTTCCGCTATAAAACGGGAGCAGCAAGAGGCGTATCTTAGAGGGCTGTAGTGAGGATCAGATGAGCAATAGATTTAAAGGGCTTAGTTAGCATAAAGTCTGGGATGCACTAAATACTACCTAATATGATTTCAGAAATGAGGACACAAAAGCCCAGGAAGTTAATTAACATGCTGGCAGTCACACACCACCTATGTGGCACAGCCAGCCTCCTAAGAATGGTGCAGCTGCAGTGCTCTCTTCTCTGAGCCAAGCCCTCTGCTAAACACAGTTAATGCTTACAGCCACCCCTGGAGGCAGGCATTGTCATTGGTCCCATTTTAGAAATGAAGAAAGTGAGACTTAGAGATGAGTGTGCAGAATGGCAGTTCTGGGGAGGTAAGGGCACAAGCCACCCTCTGGGACCAAGCAACAGAGTAGTTTCTGGAGTCCTAGAGTGGAAGAGGAAGGATGAGAGAGTGCCAAGTAATCATGGAGGGGAGAGAGGCAGCTATGTTGCAGCAAGGAAAACTCACTCATTACTAGCATGAAGATAAGATGAGTATAAGTATAAGCGTCTACTGGGGGCTGTTAGACAGAGGGAACATCTGACTCAGAAAAGTGGTTCAGGTCTTGACTGTGACATAGGGTGACACTCGATATTTGAAAATGAACCTAGTTGCAATGGCTCACGCCTGCAATCCTACCACTCTGGGAGGCCAAGATAGGTGGATTGTTTGAGCTTAGGCATTCAAGACTAGCCTGAGCAAGAGCTAGACCCCATCTCTAAAAATAGCTGGGGGCATTGTGGTGGGTGCCTGTAGTCCCAGCTATTTGGGAGGGTGAGGCAAGAGGACTGTGTGAGCCTACAGGTTTGAGGTTGCTATGAGCTATGATGACACCTCAGCACTCTACCCAGGGTGACAGAGCAAGATTCTGTCTCAAAAAAAAAAAAAAAAAAAGAAAAGAAAAATCAAAAAAGCCTGGGCATGTTGGCTCATGCCTGTAATCCCAGCACTCTGGGAGGCCAAGGCAGGTAGATTGCTTGAGCTTGAGAGTTTGAGACCAGTCTGAGCAAAAGCAAGACCCCGTCTCTAAAAATGGCTGGGCATTGTGGTGGATGCCTGTAGTCCCAGCTACTAGGGAGGCTGAGGCAAAAGGATCACTGGAGCCCAAGTCCGTTTAGGGTTGTGGTGAACTACGATGCCACCCAATCTATCAAGGGTGACTAAGTGAGACTATTTAAAAAAAATTTTTTTTTTATGAAAATGGAACTTCACAGCTGGGCATGGTGGGTCATGCCTATAATCCCAGCACTCTGGGAGGCTGAGGTGGGTGGAGTGCTTGAGCTCACGAATTCAAGACCTGAGCAAAAGTGAGACCCTGTCTCTACCAAAAATAGAAAAACTGAGGTGGCGCCTGTGGCTAAGTGGGTGGGGCACCAGCCCCATATACCGAGGGTGGTGGGTTGGAGACCAGCCCCGGCCAAATTGCAACAAAAAAATAGCCAGGTATTGTGGCGGGCACCTATAGTCCTAGCTACTTGTGAGGCTGAGGCAAGACAATCGCCTAAGCCCAAGAGTTGGAGGTTGCTGTGAGCTGTGTGATGCCATGGTATTCTACTGAGGGGGATAAAGTGAGACTATGTCTCTATCAAAAAAAAAAAAAAAATAGAAAAACTGAGGCAAGAGGATTGCTTGAGCCGGAGTTGGAGGTTGCTGTGAGTTATGAAGCCATGGTACTCTATCCAGGGCAACAGCTTGAGACTCTGTCTCAAAAAAAAAAAAAAAAAAGGAACATCAGGAAGACTCAGTATATAAGGACAGGAATCAATACAGTGGTTGCCTTGCAATGGAGATGAAAAAGCTGGCTGGGAAAAGTGTTTGAAGGAACATTCTAGAATGGTTTGGTGACTGTCTTGAAGAGGAGTTGGTTACATGGATATTGTCAAAATGCAAGGACCATAGACTTTAAACCCATGCATTTTTCTGTATCTAATTGTATCCTATCTATGTATATGTGGTATGTACACATATATGTGTGTCTATATGTATCGGTGTGTTTAACTATAAGAATAGCATGGCCACATGTTAACACTTTAGTTGCTGGATTGGCCTAAGGGCCAAGGGGTCCCAGGGAGCCCCAGGGGAAGGACTGAGAGTACTCTCCGGGGGCTCAGACTAATGGCTATTTACAAAGTGGAACAGATTTAATGAGCAACATGACCTCAACGGTGTGGTCCAGCCTGCTCAAATGTCTCAGCTCAGGGGGCCTTTTTGGGATGCCCCATATTTAACTGCAACACCCTCACATCCCTCTTTACCTGCTTTATTTATTGTTCACTAAATGTTACTATCTACATGCAATGACACTATTAAGTGTCACCATACTCTATATTTTATCTTCTTTATTGTCTTTTCCCCAAAGTCAAAGGAGAGCTCCATGAGGACAGGATTCTGTGTGTCCTGACCTCTGTTTTGTCCCAGAGCCCAGAAAAGTACCAGATCCTTAACAGATGTGCCATAGATATTTGGTAAATAAATGGAGGAAGAATAACATTATCAAAAGCTAATGAATGCTTAAGGCCAGGTATTGTAGCTCAATCCTGTAATCCTACCATTCTAGGAGGCTGAGGGGGGAGCATCACTTGAGCTCAGGAGTTCTAGCCCAGCCTGAGCAAGAGTGAAAGCCCATCTCTACTAAAAATAGAAAAAATTAGTCTGGCTTTGTGGCCGGATCCTGTAGTACCAGCTACTTAAGAAGCTGAGGCAGCTGCCCTCCTCACCCAAAAACGTGAAAGATGCCTTTTCCATGAGCGCAAGCCAGAGAGGTAGATCTCCTGCAACACAGGGGCACTGAGCTCCACTTCTGCCCCATCCGAGGTCAGCGAGGATCGGAAGCCCACGGCCTGGTGCGCTTCAGCCATGTCACGATAGAGGCCTGGGAGAAGGATAGAGGCTCATTCTCTAAGCTCCTAGCCCCTCCTCCCTCAGATCAGGGATGGGGCCCCCAGCTCCTCCTCCCTCAGACTCAGGGGTCTGGACCCCAAATCTCTTCTCTCCCAGGACGTGGAAATCTGGGCCCCAGTCCTCTCCTTATGCAGACCCAGGAATAGGAGTGGAGTACAAGACCCAGCTCACCCTGCCCTAACCACATGTGGGTTTGTGAGGGTCCTGGTCAAAGGAAGGACATCAATTGGGGACCTCTATGAAGGCATAGAGAGGCAGGAGGGATAGCTTGAGTTAACCCCTTACCTGCTCTGCAGAAACCTAGTGCCGGGGCAGGGCCTCCCCCTAATAAAGGACTCTCAAGATAGGGGGTTGGGAAGGGAAACCAGTCCAGGGTGAGTTGCTGGGTCTGGAGGCAAACGTTAGTTTTAGACACATATAAAATAAACACTGGCCAGATACTGACGTTGTCCACCCCATTTCCGCTTCCCAGGCCATGACGGGGATGGAGAGTGGGGGGTGTCTATAAATTAATCTGCTCTAGAGTCGCCCAGCCTCCCCTCCCCCAGCCCAAGGCTGAGGGGATGGGAGGAGGAGGTACCCTAATGCGCATGCCTTGAAGCCAGGATGTTGAGGCTGGGAGCGGAGGCGAGCGTCGAGGACAAGTGATGGAGAGGCCCGACCACCCAACCCAAGACACAGGCCTCTAGTCCCCGCGAGAAGGCTTATTGGGGATTCAGGGGCCGAAGAAGGGATCTCAGACACCTGCGGTTCAGTACTTACCACGCTGAATCAGGGGTCTGCTGGTGGGCTCCTTGGGACCAAACAAAAGTACACCCTCGCCCCTCCGATTTTGAGCGCCGGACCCAAATCTCCTGCTTGCAGGTGTCCAATGCCGAGGTGAAGAGTCCGCGGTTTGGTAGACAGGCCTTCGGAATCCGACCTACTCCCAGATAGCCGACACCCAGAAACCCCGATTTCTGTCTCGCTTGTGCCTAGCAGAGTATTCTGGTCCCTCATTTTATCCCCGCCCCTCCCAATCCCTCTGCGTTCTATCCCCGCCCCTTTCGAACCGCAACGTCCAATCGCCTCCCTCCGTTCGATCCTGGCCTTCAGTCTTCTCTATCTGTCCTGAGCCTCTCAGGTTTAGCCTTCGCGATTCCGCGCAGCTGTTCCGAACCCTAATGGGTTCTTTAGCTCCCCACTCCGCTCTTTGTCAGTGAAAAGTCACGCGCGAAGGGGCAGATCTCAGCCCTTTCCCGCTGGGGAGGGAGGAGGGATGTTTCGGGGTCGGCCCACCAAAACTACCCAGTGAAGGCACATGGATTGAGTTGGGACAATGGAAGAGCCTACAGCAGCAAGTTAGACAGTGAGAGGGACTTCCGTGAGGGAAAAGGAGCGAGGATATGGAGAGGAAGAGTTTATTAGAGCCAGGCGCTGATTGAGAGGCCGAACTGGGCACAGACAAGTAGAGACTGAAACGTAGAACTCTTGTTTTATTCTGCTCTAGATGCTAGGATTTTGTCCAGGCTGGGTGCGGTGTGCCTCTGGGTCCAACCCAGTCACAGCCTGGGGAGGGGGTGAGGAAGACAATCTCAAAAGGTGGAGTAAAGGGGGAAAATTGGGCTAGCAACTCCAATACACAGATGGGCAAACTGAAGCCAGGCAAGGAGACATGCCCGAGGTCACCCAGCGATCTGAGCACTCAACTGTCCCTCTGGCTGCAGGCGGTGGTCCTGGAGATAGAGCAGGGTTTTCAACTTGCACCGCTGCCCATAGCTGTGGGGGCTTCTGGGGCTCGCCGCTGGGCTTCCCTAAGGGCTCCTTGATGGAGGCAGAGCAGAGCCAGTATATGATCTCTGGCAGGCGCTGCGTCTGGCTGGTGCCCAGGGAACATGAATGCCAGAGGTGCTGGGGTACCTGCTGCCAGGGCCCTCTGGGGAAGGAGAGTAGAACACCAGGCTCAGACAGAATTGAGGAAGGAGGCGTGGTGGGGAAGGACTTCAGGATCAGTGGGGCACACTTACAGATTACCTGCCCATTGCACAGATGGGGAAAACCGTGATTAGAAGGGGACCCGCTGGCTCGGCGCCTGTGGCTCAATCGGCTAAGGCGCCAGCCATGTACACCTAAGGTGGCGGGTTCGAATCCCCAGCCCGGGCCCACCAAACAACAATGATGGCTGCAATCAAAAAATGGCCAGGCGTTGTGGCGGGCGCCTGTGGTCCCAGCTACTTGGGAGGCGGAGGCAGGAGACTCGCTCG
>CAUYQV010021800.1:0-16264 GCA_963574575.1 Galagoides demidoff
GGCGTTGTGGTGGGCGCCTGTGGTCCCAGCTACTTGGGAGGCGGAGGCAGGAGACTCGCTTGAGCTCAGGAGTTGGAGGTTGCTATGAGCTGTGATGCCATGGCACTCTACCCAGGGGGATAGCTTGAGGCTCTGTCTCAAAAAAATAAAAATAAAAATAAAAATACAATAGACTCTCTGTAAGTTGACCATTCAAGGGACTGTAACAAACTGGTCAACATATGGAGGCAATCAACTTAAGGAACTAGGTGTATTGTACTGATAAGTACATGTGGTGCATATCTGGTCTATGAAATTGAAATCAACCCAAGGAGGTGGTCAATGCAGGGAGGTGGTCAACTATGGAAGTTCCACTCTACTTACCTTCTGTTCCTTTGTGGAGAAAACTGGCCACCCCCTGTCTTACACTAACAAGTTCACATGTAGTAGCACTCCCATTCAAAAAGAATTTCAAGTTTAAAAATATTTTTTTGCTGTTTGCACCAGCTGACATTTGGTTGGTGCCAGAGCTTGAGATGTTGACTATTTTTGGAACAGATTACTGGGGTGAACCCTTTTTTCTCCCCAAAGGAAGCAAATGCCAACCCATGAAAACCATGTAGTCACATTGGGAATGGTAAGTCGTCTTGTTTCCTAATGCAAATTAGTGTATCTTTAGCAAGATGGAGGGGATTTTAGAAAAATGCTTTCCTAAAATTTGACTCCAGGCCTAAGTATTGTTGGCTATATGGTAAGTTTAGGATAGAATGGGCCAACCTTGAGAAACCTTGCTCTGACTTGGGACTGGCTTGTTGGGAGGGCCTTGTGGGTGGGATAGGGCCTTCCACTCTTCTGGGACTGAGGCTGGGGTGAGAGAAGACTCTTCTATCCTTGGAGCCAATGGGTGGGAGGGTAGTGGTGGGAGCCTGCTAAAAGCTACAGAGAGCCCCCAGATATTGGTGTCTGTGGGATCGAAGGGAATTTTTTTATGGCAGCCATGAAAGATACCCTTGTATTGGTGCTTGTTCTCCGTTAGTACTCAGCAGAGCTTTGTTAACACCCTGGTCTGGCCTTGTGATGGTGAAGGGAGAAGTCTGTGTCTGGGCTTCATGTGAACTGAAGTGGATTGGGGTGGGGTGAGGGTGACCTGGAGAGCTCTGCAGCGGGAAGATGAGGAGCCCAGAAGCAATAGGATGCAACCAATAGGCACTGTGATGAATGGAGGGGACTTTCCGGGGAGAGGGGATGCTTTCTTCCTTAGGGATGAGTTTCTGGGCCCTCCCCTGGTACATTCCCATCCCTGACATTCTCTCACCCCCTGAGCTGAGCCAGATCTCCCACTCACACTTACAGCATTCTGTCCCAGTTTATAATACTTTTAACAGTGTGGTGGGCACAGTGATGGCCCCAGAGATGTCCTAGCCCCGGGAACCTATGAATATGGTATCTAACATGGCAAAAGGAACTTTGCAGATGAGATCAAGAGTTTTGAGATGGGGAGATGATCCTGCATTGCCTGGGTGGACCCAATGTCATCACAGGGATCCATAGCTAAAAGAGGCGGGAGAGTCAGAGGCAGAGAAGGAGAGGTAGCAATGGACACAGAGGTGGGAGTGCTGTCTCTGCATGTGGGCAGCCTCTAGAGCAGCAGTTCTCAGCCTGTGGGTCGTGACCCCTTTGTAACAATGAAAATACACTGCAGCATTAGGAAGGTTGGGAACCACTGCTCTAGAACCTGACAAAAGGAGAGATTTTCCTCTAGAGCCTCCAGAAGGAGCATAGCTCTGCTGACACCTTGATTTTAGTCTGATGAGACCTGTGGAAGATGATAAATTTGTACTTTTTTTTTTTGTAGACATAGACTTTCACTTTATCGCCCTCGGTAGAGTGCTGTGATGTCACAGCTCACAGCAACCTCCATCTCCTGGGCTTAGGTGATTCTCTTGCCTCAGCCTCCCCAGTAGCTGGGACTATAGGCACCTGCCACAACACCCGGCTATTTTTTTGTTACAGTTTGGCCGGGGCTGGGTTTGAACCTGCCACCCTTGTTATATGGGGCTGGCGCCCTTCTCACTGAGCCACAGGCACTGCCCCGATAAATCTGTACTTTTTAAAGCTGCTAAGTTTGTGGTGATCTGTTACAGAAGCCATAGGAAATGAATACACTCTGTGAAGATAATGACTTGAGTATTTCATGTTTCTCATTTGCCTGAATCCCTCTACAACTTCCCATCTTACTCTGAGTGGGAACCAAAGTCCTCACAGAGGCCCATAAGCTCATCTCCAGGAGTTCTGACTCTGAACTCTGACCAGGAGTTCTCCAAGGTCATCACCTTCCATTCTTCCTTCATTTTCTTCTTCCCACCTGCTTGCTTTCCTTGAACTTTCCAGGCAGGCCTTTGGACGCATACCTCAGGGCCTTTGCACATGCAGGTTCACGGCCTGGAATGTTCTCAAGCCAAATAATTGCACATCTGGCTTCCTTACCCCTTTCTAGGCCTTTGCTCAAATGTCACCTCACTGAGTCCTCCCCTGACCACTCTTCAACATCTTCCCCCCAACACTTGTCACCTCTTTCCCTGCCTTTCTCCCCTCTACCTCTCTTATCATCACCTGACATTCTGTATACTTCACTTATTTGTTTTGTGTCTTACCTGTATCTCCTCTTTAGAACATAAACTTCATGAAGAAAGAATCTCTGTGTATTTTAACTGCTATGTTCCCAGCTCCTAACACAGTGCCTGGCATATAGTAGGTGCTCAGTATGTCTCTGTTGAATAAATGAATGAGTGAACATATTTAATGTCTAGCTCCTCCACCTGGCCGTGGACTCCGTGAGGTCAGGTGTGTCTGTTTTGTTCACTATTCTAACTTCATCATCTAGCACATGCCTGTTCAATACGTATTTCACAAATGAACATGTAAATAAAAAGAATGAGTTGGGGAGCTCCCATGTACGTTCCCCAGAGGATGGCAGCACGGCTGCTGCTTCTGCTACCTCCTGTCCTCTCCTTCCTTCTCCCATTCCCTGCCCATTTCATTCTCCTCTGCCACTCCACTCACTTCTTTGCCTACCTTTGGCTTCTTTTTCTGCAAGAGATAATGCGGTCCTAGTTTTTAGTGTTGTTGTCAATTGTCTGGACCCTTTGACTCAGCTTCTGGTTTAATGGGTCTGAGATTGGGCCCTTGGCTTTTAGTATTTATTATTATTTTTATTTTTTAGAGACAAGGTCTTCCTCTATCACCCAAGCTGGAGTGCAATGGCACAATCATAGTTCATTGAAGCCTTCAGCTCCTGGGCTCTAGCAATTCTCCTGCCCCAGCCTCTGAGTAGCTGGGACTATAGGAACACACCACCATGCGGGGCTAAGTTGAAAAAAAATTTTTTTTAATAAAGACTGAAGTCTACCTATGTTTCCCAGGCCAATCCCAAACTCCTGGACTCAAGCTGTCCTCCCACGTTGGCCTTCTAACATGCTAGGAGAAAAGGTATGAGCCATTATGCCTGCCCCTACCTTTTTAAAATACCAGGTAATTTAATGTTGCACATTACTCATGATTTTTTTTGCATGAATGTTCAAGGAAACCTCAGAAAATGACATGCAAGGGAGAGGCTTCTGGAATTCTGTTCTTTTAAGAGGCACCCCTGTATATTTTCTTACGTGTGCAAGAACAAATCTAGAAGATTCACCCAAAAAAGGGGGCAGCGGTGGTTGCTCTGGGAATGAGGACTGGGAAATAAGGTACAAAGGGGACTGACTTTTCACTCTGTACTCTGATTGTTAGCATGTTCTAACCACGTACATGTATTGTATATTTTTTATAGCCTACCTTTTATAATCTTTTCCCAATCCCACCCTGACTCTCCCCGCAGCTTATTTGGTGTTATGATTTCAGAGCTATTCAGGCCCTAGGTGAAAGGTATGCTTGGGGCCAATTTGGTTCTTCCAAAATTGCCTGCTTTTGTTTCTTTCACAACCTGATCAGTTTCTGCCTGCGTGTACCCCTGCTTGGAAACATGTTAGAAGTGAGCACAAACTTGTTACTTTATTGCTGGGTCTCTGTGGTAGATATCTGGTGTGGAGTCTGCCCAGAATTCTTTCCTCTTTGGTCAAGAACAATTGCTTTCAGAAATTCCCCACCCTCACCCTGTCATGGTGGGTCTGTCAATCATATGGTTCCAGTCCTCTCCCCACCACAGGGGTGAGTGTAAGATCCCAGCTGGCCCCTCAGGAGTGGGTTCACAGGTGGACATATGAGCTCCTTTTCAGGAACTGTTGGATGCTGGGAGAGAGAGAGACTTCCTACTCTGAGGTCAATGGTATTAAAGACCAGTTCTACCTAAGGATGTTGGGCACCACCATCTTTGCAGCTTTGAAGAGAATCTGCCTGGAAACGAGGAAAGCATAGACAAGAGAGAAAGAGAGACAGTGACCTGATGACATTGTTTGAACACCTAGATCCAACTGTGCCTGCATTCCCTTGGATTCTACATTCCCTTAGATTTCCCTTTGACTTGAGCTAATCAGTGACCTCTTGTCCTTAATCTAGATTGAGGCCAGTTTCTGCCATTGGCCAAAACATTTCCTAACTGAGAATCACTGGACATTGCTAAACGATTTCACTTCTTCTTTCTTTTTCTTTTCAAGAGTCAAAGTGTCGCTCTATTATCCAGGCTAGAGAGCAGTGGCACTATCATAGCTCCCTGCAGTCTCGAACTCCTAGGCTCAAATGATGATCCTTCCACCTCAGCCTCCCGAGTGACTGAGACTGTAGGTGTAAGGCACAACACTCAGCTAACATTTTTACTTTTTTGTAGAGATAGGATCTCACTATGTTGCCCTGGCTCACATGTTTAACTCCTGGCCTCAAGTGATCTTCCAACCTCGTCCTCTCAAAGTGCAGAGATTATAGATGTGAACCACCACAATTGGCCTGGTTTTCCTCTTAAAAAGCACTGCCTTGGGGAGAATATATTGGGGAGTTGCGGGGAGAGGACAAAAGTGAGGGAGGGGTATAGGAATGTTAAATCCAATTTGGACATCTAATAGGCATCTCACCTAGAATATATCTCCTATGGTCTAAATGTTTGCATTCCCTCCAAAATTTGTATGCCAAAGCCCAATCCCCAATGTGATGGCATTGGTAGGTGGGGCCTTTGGGAGGCAATTGGGTCATGAGGGTAGATCTCTGATGAATGGGACTGGTGCCCTTACTACAGAGGAAGCTCAAGGGAGTGCTGCTTATTTCCACCATGGGCTATTATGAATGATGCTACCGTAAATGTCTAGGTTCAAGTTTTTGTGTGACTATATACTTTCATTTCTTTCTATATACCTAGGAATTTACCAGGTCAGATGGATCATTCTTTCACTATTCCCGTGACTATTAGTACCATTGGATTAAAACCTGTTGGTTCCATGGCCATCTCATTAGGCTTTGAGGTACTCTGGGCAATATGCTCCACTGGGCTCTGGTTTATATCAGTCTTGATGCAAAACTTTAGTTTTCCCGAAGAGCTCAGAAGAGAAAGCATATCACCTTTTACTGAGTACAGATCTGTAGAGAATGCCAACCCTCAGTGGAGCCAACTGTCTCCACTGCCCCGCAGTGCCCAACATGGCATTAGTCAGGAAAGGGGAAGATGGGTGTTTTCAGTTCTCCATACACTTGATCCCAGAAATTAGAATGACTGTCCACAACTGAGCCACGAACTACAACTTATGGATATTATGCTGACTCTTACTACTGGACTTGCTTTTTCACCCTGGCTGGAGTGCAATGGTATAATCACAGCTCACTGCTTAGTCTCTAACTCCTAGGCTTAAGCAGTGCTCCTGCCTCAGCCTCCCAAATCGCTGGGGCTACAAGAATATACTACTGTGCTCAGCTAATTTTTTAAATTTTTTTTGTAGAGATAGGGTCTTGCTATGCTGCCTAGGCTGGTCTTGAATTCTTGGCCTCAGGTGATCTTCCTGCCTCAGCCCAATGTACTGGGATTTCAGGCATGAGCCACCATACCTTGCCTGATTTTGCATTTAAATCTCTATTCTATCTGGAATTTATTTTAATATAAGAAGGTAGGGGTACAGCTTTATTTTCCCCCCAAAAGACAGATGTCCCAAATGACATTTACTGAATAATCCACATTTTCCCCACTGATTTGAAGTACCACTTTTATCACATGCCAAATCCCCATATGTATTTGGGTCTATTTCTGACTTTCTTGTCTGTTTCTTATCTGTCTAGTCCTGCACCATCACAACACATGTTGTGCTTTTTATAACACATTAGAAAGTCTGTTAGCATTAGGTCACCATCATTACTTTTTGTTCCAGAGATTTCCTGGCTATTCTTTTCTTCTTATTGTGATGTATTTCATATATCTTACAATATTCACCCATTTAAAGCATACAATTCAATAGTACTGTGTTTCCCTGAAAATAAGATCTACCCCCAACATAAGCCCTAGCAGGATTTCTATGCATTTGTTAAATATAAGCCCTACCTCGATAATAAGACCTAGTGATGGGTGTGGCTATGCATTTCAGTGCTGAGCTGTAAGGAAGACTGGAATACCTTTCATCTGTCACAGCTCCTTTCTCCCAAGCCGTTTGCACTTGTGCAGGTGTGTGTGTGGTAACTGGGGTTGCAGGCATCCTGTTGTGCACATGCAAACAGCTAGGGGAAAGGAGTTCACACATCACTAGCGCCAGCTCCACCAACAAGAACAGCTCACCCTGTCAGCTTCCAGAAGAAGATGACTTAACTGTATTTGAATAAATGTAGATTGTTGGGTTATACTTAATAAAATAAGACATCCCTGAAAATAAGCCCTAGTGTGTCTTCTTGAGAAAAAATAAATATAAGACAGTGTCTTATTTTCCAAGAAACAAGGTATGTGCACAGATACAGGCAACCATCACTACAGTCAATTTTAGAATATTTTTGTCACCTTAGAAAGAAATCTGTAAACTTAAGCCACCTGCTTTCTTCCCACCTCTCTCAGCCCTCAGCAACTACTCATCTATTTTCTGTCTTTATGGGTTTGCCTGTTCTTGACATTTCATATAAATAGAATCATATAACGTGGTCTTTTGTGACTGGTTTATTTCCTAGCATAATGTTTTCAAGGTTCTTCCATGTTGTGGCACATATCAGTGCTTCATGACTGTTTATGGCTGAATAATTTTCCACTGGACAGGACAGATATGCCACATTTCGTTTATCCATTTATCAGTTGAGTATTTGGGTTTTTTCCACTTTTTCACTATTGTGAGTCATGTTGCTATGAACATTCACTACCAGTTTTTGTTTTAACACTTATTTCCAGTTCTTTGGGGTCTATACCTAGGAGCGGAATTGCTACATCATGTGGTGATTTTGTTTAGCATATTGAGAAATCTTCACACTGTTTTCCAGAGCAGCTACATCATTTTACATTTCTATCAGCAATGTATGGGGTTTCTAATTTCTCTATACCTTTTCCAGGATTTATTATTTTTGTTTGTTTTAATTTTAACTATCCTAATGAGTGTGAAGAGGTATCTCTTGTGGCTTAATTTGTATTTCCCTGATGATTAATGATGTTGAGGGTCTTTTCATGTACTTATTGCCATTCATATATCTTCTTTGGAGAAATGTCTATTCAAGTCCTTTGCCCATTTAAAAAATTGGGTCATTCATCTTTTTATTATTGAGTAGTAAGTGTTCTATATCTTCCTGACTATTCTTGCTTGTTCATTTTTTTTTTTTAGTTGAATCTTTCTTCATCAGGGATGGCTAGCAAAATTTGTGTAGTGTATTTTTTATTTTTTGTGACAGTCTCACTTTACACTGTGGTGTCCTAACTCACAGGCATCTCAAAATCCCAGGCTCAAGCTGTCCTCTTGCCTCAGCCTCCCAAGAAGCTGGAACTACAGGCACACAATGTCTGGCTATTTTTAGAGACAGGGTGGGGGTCTTGCTCTTGCTGAACATGGTCTTGAACTGAGCTCAAGCAATCCACCCACCTCAGCTTCTCAGAGCCGTGCCCAGCCACCTTTGTGTAGTTTAAAAGGAAAAAAAAACTTTCAGTCTGAATCTGGTCTAACAGATTTTGTAGATGAAAATCCGTCCCCCCCCCCGCCGCAATATCCCCTCTTTAAATGCTCTAAAAAGATTTGGCTGCATGTATTGTGAAGCTGATGTAAACCCTACTTGTGTACATGATGCAGAAATTGGGTTCTAACCCAGTGCTATTCCGAAAGCTTGTGCATAGTATATTCATGGGGGCTGTTAATTACTCTCTGGTCTAATTTACCTTGGTGCAGTGCTAACTTTGAGATCAAGGCTGGAGAAGCCCTTTCCAAGATCAGCACCACAAGCTGGCCTGAGGTGATTATTGCAGCTCTCCAGGGACTCTCAGCCCCTCCTGGGTTCAGAACTGAACCCAAACTACAGGCACAGCCTGACTCACAGCTGTGGACTGGCACAAACACTGGGCTGCATTAGGGAAGAGTGTGATTTCCCGCATGCTTTACTCCTTGGGGGGGTGTCTGAAAGGGAATCAAGCATTCCTCATGCCAGTTGTTTCATCCTCGGGGTATCTGAAAGAGAAGCAAGCACTTCTTAGATCAATATTTTTAAGACTCATCTGATGCAAACCTCCGCCTGGGGCTGGAGCTTAGACTGTTTCTCCAGCTTCTCTCTCTCTCCAGGGGGGAGATGAACTCAAACCCTTGTGATGAAACTGCTTTCATTTTTTTTCCTTGGGAAATTTGTGTATATGTGTGATTATGGTGGGTGACAAGGGGGTTAAAGATAGTTTCAAACCTGGACACCTGTGGTGCTTGTTCCTTTGCAGCTGAGTTTCTCAACCTTTTTCATTATCATTCCTCCAGGAGTATTTTTAGGTATTTTCCCTGATCAACCCTTCCCCATGAAATTTTAGTAGCACTGATATACTGGGTATCTATTTATGCACTGTATGTATGTATACCTGTGCTTTAAACATAAAAAATAGTAAGTTTTTCTTCCCTTTGGGAGCCATATAGGCCCCACTGAGAACGAATCCTTTACAATAGTTCACAACTAGCCCCCTGGCAGCCTCCACCACATAAAGTGGAGAGGAAGGCAGTCTAGCAAGGGCTCTGAGGAACAGGTGAACTAAGGCACATAAAGCGCCATAAACAGGAGCCCTTGTTGTCACTATTATGGTTTTACACCCTGTCCTAGTGATGAGGTTTATTACTCTCTCTCAGGTTTTGCAGGCTGGGCAGAGGAGGAAGTCATTTCCAGTCCAGAGTTCTGCCAGAGGCCAGGGGGTACCTAGGGGAGTGAACAGGTGGGGTTATGGTGCGTGGCGCAGCCTCAAGGTGTCAGAACTTCTGATTGCTCAGGAAAAGCTAGAAATGCGGTTTTTTGGCTAAATCTCCCAACTTCTAAGCATTGGGTCAATGACACAACAATGCTATGGGGACCAGACAACAGAGATGAGTGGAAGATGGTACTGACTTCTGCAAAGTTAGTAGCGTAGCTGAGATTCCACCGTGAGTCCCCCAGAGCCAGGCCTGGCTCGTTTGACTTAGCCAAGCCCTCACAACCCCTCCCCACCGCCCCCTTCTTTGGCAGCCCTTCTGCGCCTCTTTCCGCTCGACCCCAGGCTGGGCCAGGCGGTATTGGGACGAAGAATCCAGCTCCGCTTTCCTCCAGCCCGCCTTTCCCAGCAAGACTTGGACTCTGTCCACAGCCGAGCTGAGCGTCCACGCCGGGCCCGGGGGAGGGGTCGGTGCTGGGCTGACAGTTACAGCCCGGCCGAGGGAGGCGTGGGGAGGCCGGGCACGGCCTCTCGGCTTCTCCCCGCGCCGACCTCACACTCCCGGACCTGAAACAACCCGTTGTTCCCACCCACCTCTGACCCGCCACCCTGACGATTGTTTTCTGTTCGCTCGGGTCGCGGGTAGGAGGCGAAGAACGTCGGGGTTCTGGAACCTGGCAGCTCTCCAGGCCTGTGGCCTTCGGCCCTGGGGCGGGACGAGAGGACGCCGGGGTCCAGCAGGCGGCGGTGGCCATGGGCTCGCGCAGCTCCCGCGCCGCGGTCATCCCAGACGTGGACAGCATTCGGCGGGAGACCGGCTGTGAGTGCACCGGGTGCTGGGGACCCCAGGAGCGTCCACGCTGCGCCGGGGTCCCCAGAAGAAGGGCTGGGTCTAGGGAGTCCGGTCCCCCGGAGCTGGTACACCAAGACCCACAGTCTGGGACCACAGAGGCATGAGGAGGGCTCAGTTCACCGGGCTGCGGGCCAGATCAGTCCAGGAACCCGGTGTTCTCGGGTCTGGATAGAGACCGAAGGCGGAGCTGACGGCGGGTGGAGGGTTGACTGTGGTCCCTAGTTCACTGGAGGGGAGTGCCGGGACTCCGTGAGCCTCCGGGACGTCCAGCTCGGCACCTCGGTGTGTCGCGCATCACTCCCCGGGTATCCCCGGATGAACGTCCCCTCCACTGAGTTCTCTCCGTCCCCCTACCCCTGCTCCCCACCCGTCTCCGGGCCGTCCGGAGCGGGTCCCGGAGAGCTCTCCGCGTCACCCGTGCGCCTCTCTCCGCAGTCTCGCAGGCCAGTCTGCTCCGCCTGTACCAACGGTTCCGGGCACTGGACAGGAGCGAGAAGGGCTACCTGAGGTGAGGGGAAGCCCCCGTGAGACCCTACTTTCCTGTTTCACTCCTATCCCCGCCTGCCATCTTTGCCCTACCCTCTTTGAACTTTGATTTTGCAGCCGCATGGATCTTCAACAGATCGGGGCGCTGGCTGTGAACCCCCTGGGAGACCGCATTATAGACAGCTTCTTCCCGGATGGGTGCGGCCCTGCTGGGGGTGCCGCGGTAGAGGTGGAAAAACCTGCATGCGGGTGGATGGCAGGGGAAGTTAGAGACCCAGGCAGAAGGATGGCTAAGGTGACCACTGCCTCCCTACGTTCCGCGCCCCCAGGAGTCAGAGAGTGGATTTCTCAGGCTTCGTTAGGGTCCTGGCTCATTTTCGACCTATAGAAGATGAGGACACAGGCATCCGGGACTCCAAGCAACCTGAACCCCTCAACAGCAGAATGAACAAACTTCGCTGTGAGTTTGTGGGGGCCTGTCCAAGTAAGACCCAGGTTTACCCACTCCAGGGAGAGGACCCAGGAATCTTCCACTCCCTTTGTGACCACCACCTCACTTCTCCTCTGTGGGAAGAGAACCAGGGCAGGCCCACCTACCTTTCCCTCTTTTACTCTCTTCCAGTTGCATTTCAGCTCTATGACCTGGATCGGGATGGAAAGATCTCCAGGCAGGAGATGCTACAGGTTGGACAGTGCCAGGGCAAGAGATGTGAAGGGTGGGATGGTCGGCAGATGCAGGATTGCAGATGAATGGGGTATGGGATGGGAAATGGGAATAGGTGGGGTTGGAGCGTGGTTAGTTGGGAGATTGCATGTGTGCGGTTGGGTATTGAGTCTGGAATGGATCAGGGATTCTCAACTGGGGCCATTTTGCCTCTTAGTAATATCTGGATATAATTTTGGTGGTCACACCTGTAGAGAGACTTCTATCCATCTGGTGGGAAGTCAGGAATGTTGCTATACATTGTACAAAACACAGGACAGCCTCCCACAGCAAGGTGTTATCTGGCCCTGAATGTCAATAGTGCCCAGACTGAGAAAGTGATGAAGTGGGGATGGAACTGGGAATTGTTAGAGGGCAAGATGAAGAATGATGTGGAGTCTAGACAAAGTTGGATTACAAGCTGCGTGATGAGTCTGAGCGTGCTATTGAGGGGAGTGTAGGATGGTGAGGCAGTGGGGAAATTATTGGGGGGATATGGTGGGAAATGGTTGGGATGGTTGGTATAGATGAAAGATGGGTTGTGAAACTAATAGCTTTTGGGGTGAGGTGGGCAAGCTTTTGAGGGTGGGAGAGTAGTCTTTGTGCCCCCTCCTTATGGCTACCTCTTCCTTCACCTTCCAGGTTCTCCGACTGATGGTTGGGGTACAGGTGACAGAAGAGCAGCTGGAGAGTATTGCTGACCGCACAGTGCAGGAGGCTGATGAAGATGGGGATGGGGCCGTGTCCTTTCTGGAGTTCACCAAGGTCAGAATGTTCTTAGAGACAGGGGAGTTGAGATCAGGAGTCCCTGGGACAGATGAACATAGGGAACAATCTCCAAAGGACAAGGGCAGGGGATGATGGGGTCTGCAGGATGGGTAGACCCTGGGAGAGGAGGTGGAGGTGGAGGCATGCCTCTTGACTAGCACCTGTTTTCTCTGGCAGTCCTTAGAGAAGATGAACATTGAGCAAAAAATGAGCATCCGGATCCTAAAGTGACTCCCTTTGTGTCTTCAACCAGCTCAAGCAGAGCAGTATCTTCTTGGGGTTCATCTTCAGCCCCCCTGGACACAGGGCCCAAGTATACTGTATTCTTACTTCTAAACTGAACTCCGGTTAGGGCCAAGGAAAGATAGCTCGCAGGATGTGTACTAAAGTCTAGCTCATGTGATCTCAGATCTGTGAATCAGCCAGCAATCTTCTGGTTGCAAATGACTAAAACCTCAACTCAATGTAACTTAAGTAAAGAAGAGATTTTATGAGCTCATGTAATTAAAAGTCTGCAAGTATCTGTCTTTAGGCACAGCTGGATCCAAGGGCACAAGTAATGTTATCAGGATTCACTTATTCTCCATCTTGCACCTCACCTTTCTTCTGCCATCCTCAGGAAGTCTGTTTCCTTGTGGAGGGGAATGGCCACCAGCAGCTCCAGGCTCTCATCCTGCTGGCCTTATAGTCAACTGGGAAGAGATTTTCTATTCCAATAATTCCAAGCAAAGAGTATCTTTGGCTGGATCTGGGGTCTTGTCCCCATCCCTCTGGGAATAGAAAACTTTAATTGACTAGGCCTATGTTGTGTGCTAATTCCTAGAGCCAGGAAATGAGATGTCCAGTTTCAGGGATATCCATTACTGTTTGGTTGAACAAATGAAGAAGCCCTTGATGTCTGGTCTCTTAAATGAGTTTTCACTGATTTCATGATGCATGTCAATGTGATGTCGGTTGGTAATGTGAGGAAGAGATGACGTGAAAATGATAAACAAACATACCTTTCTAGAGTATGAAATTATTCAAAGATTTGGAAAGTAATCTTGTTTTCATGGTAAGTTGTACAAACATTGATATCATAGAATAAAGCATAAAGTTCACATAAAACCATGAGATTCTGTGTCTGCAACAGAGTGCTCTGGCCATGCCTGCAGCAGATGCTGTCAGTGCCCTACTCATTTCCCCTCCTAGGGGTATGCTGGAGTTGTCTTGGATAGACACATGAGAATCTGCTGTGCTCATATTTTCTCAACTCTGCTTCCCGTGATATCATGTTGGTAGCCTGAAAGTGTCTGTAATGGGAATATTTACACCAATGTCATGGGCAAATGCAAGAGGTCAAAGCTTTTTCCCCTAGAAGAGCCAGTTGTTAAACCTCAACACCACCTGCTGGGCATTTGCTGTTACTGTACATGCCAATGGCTTTTTTCTATAATCACCTGTGACACCCTGCTCAAGGGCAGGGCCTGACATAGGCATCTACTTAGCCTATGCAAAGGGCAGGTCAGAAGTGCTAGAGAGTTAATGGCCTTAGGAGTAGCTCTCAACAATCGACAGATGAGAACTAGTGGCAAAATAGCCAGTTAATTTCATCCTTTGGGTGGGACAATTTAGAGATGGGTTCATTTCTCATAGAAATTTTAGCAGATTCAAATCCTAGCTGCCCACAGCATTAACCTATTTCAAGCACACATCCTGTCTCACTTACTCAATCACCTGTTAGTGTTTCCTGAATCACTTCTCAAATTTTAGGGGGCTTCTTGCAAAACCAATTTAAGATGTACTAGATGTTACTTCCGGAACACAAGGTCACACTCATCTATAGGACACTTTGAGCAAGTATGGTATTAAAGGACAGTACAATTCCTGGCATGTCCTGATTTTCAGGGGTTTGATGTCATGTAAAGGCACCGCTGCAGTACTTCACTTGTGGGGGAAAAAAATCTATGGATCTTTAGGACTCAGGAAACCTGGAATTTTCTGGGGTAGAGTTTTAACCCCATTTCAACTTTTACTTTTTGATTGTGTGATTCTTACAGTTGAGGGGTCAGGGAGAGGTAACAAGGGGGATATTTGATCCCTTAGGGAATTCTGTAATTTCTTTCAGAGGATCACTCCATGAAGGAGGATTTTCTGATTAAGGTATGCTTGTTTAGTCTTTGGCTCAATTAAGAGATGGGGGGAATAAAACTTAATGATTTTTACCCCCCCACCAGGAACTATGATGGAAGATTTGTATATAGAGAGAAATAGAGGAGCCTGTGTGTGTGTGTGTGTGTGTGTGGAGGGGGGGGGGGAGAGAGAGAGAGAGGTCTTTCTTTATAGCTGGTCTTTTTTCCACTATAGTGTTCCTAAAATTTTCTTGCGTCTTCAAGGAAATCTGTTTTTAATAAATGATTTAATGCTAGAGGTCCAAGGACCAAACTCTTAGAAACATTGGCCTATAGCATCTGGCCAAGCTACTAGTGACTGCCATCTATGAGGTCTGACAATTAAGTTTAAGAACTTATCCTAGAAAAAAAGCTACATATCTCATTGCTGAATATCACTATAGTCACCTTTGAAATATTCCCCTTGGGAAATTATGCACTGATGCCAGTACCTAGCCTACCCTTCAAAACCATTTTGGAACCTTTTCTGAAATGACCATCAGAACTGTCATTGTATTACTCTTGATGTCCTGAATGTCATCAAAATGTCTTCCTTTAAATATTTACTTTATCTTTGGGTAAAGAAAAGAGTCATTGGGGCCAGATCAGATGAGTAGGGATGGTGTTTCATAACAGTTATTTGTTTACTGGCTAAAAACTCCCTGACAGACAGTGCCGTGTGAGCTGGCGCATTGTTGTGATGCAAGAGCCCTACCTGTCTCACGTCAAGATTTTCAGTTAAGATTGTTCTGTTTCGGCTCGGCGCCTGTGGCTCAAGTGGCTAAGGCGCCAGCACATACACCTAAGATGGCGGGTTCGAATCCAGCCCGGCCCACCAAACAACAATGATGGCTGCAACCAAAAAATAGCCAGGCATTGTGGCGGGTGCCTGTAGTCCCAGCTACTTGGGAGGCAGAGGCAGGAGACTCATTTGAGCCTGGGCGTTGGAGGTTGCTGTGAGCTGTGATGCCATGGCACTCTACCCAGGGGGACAGCTTGAGGCTCTGTCTCAAAAAAAAAAAAAAAGATTGTTCTGTTTCCCTATCCATGTTTAATTGATCTTCTTTGCTTACAGTCAGTTGACAATTTTGATGCACAATTCAATGAATTTTTGAAATTTTTCATCAGTTTTGCTGGTCACCCTGTCCTGTCTTCATCAGCGATACTTTCTCTCCCTTTAGTAAAATGTTTAATACATTTGTACACTGCTGTTATCTTCATGGCATTATCTTGGACTACATAATGATCCATAATCTTGGACTAACATGTCACTGATTTCACTTCCACTCTAGCCAAGTTTAATAAGAAATTTATGGATGTTTATTTATTGCCCTAATTCAAGCTCTGACATTCTCATGACAGCACCCCCAAACACCAACTACAATAATGAACACCATGGCTGGGTGTGATTCCTCACGTCTATAATCCCAACACCCTGGGAGGCTGAGGTGGGTGGATTGCCTGACTCACAGGTTCAGGACCAGCCTGAGTCAGAGCAAACCTTGTCTATAAAAATAACAGGGTGTTGTGGCAGACTCCTGTAGTCCCAGCTACTTGGGAGGCTGAGACAAGAGAATCACTTGAGCCCCAAAGTTTGAGGTTGCTGTGAGCTATGATGCCACAATGTTCTACCAAGGGTGACAAAGTGAGACTCTGTCTCAAAAAAAAAAAAAAAAAAAAGAACAAACAATAATGAATGACGGCCGGGCGTGGTGGCGCACGCCTGTTGTCCCAGTGCTATGGGAGGCTGAGGCGGGCGGATCACCTGTGCTCAGAGGTTCGAGACCAGCTAAGACCCCCCTGAGCCAGTTGAGCCAGCGTGAGACCCCGTCTCTACTACAACAACAACAGGACAACGAGACAGCCAGACCTTGTGATCCCAACTATACCGGGGGGCAAGAAAACACTACAGGAGGAAGAAGTAATAATAAAAAAAAAATAATGAATGCCAATCAGTAAGACACCATCACATGTCAACACGAAAAAAGACTTAAGACCCTGATATATTTATGAAATGGAGATGTTTG
>CAUYQV010021801.1:0-12885 GCA_963574575.1 Galagoides demidoff
AGCCATGTACACCTAAGGTGGCGGGTTCATATCCCCAGCCCGGCCCGCCAAACAACAATGATGGCTGCAACCAAAAAATGGCCGGGTGTTGTGGTGGGCGCCTGTGGTCCCAGCTACTTGGGAGGCTGAGGCAGGAGACTCACTTGAGCCCAGGAGTTTGAGGTTGCTGTGAGCTTTTATACCATGGCACTCTACCCAGGGGGACAGCTTGAGGCTCTGTCACAAAAAAAAAAAAAAAAAGAAAGAAAGAAAATTTTGTAAGGTCTAATATCTGCTTTTATTCTCCAAAGGGATCTAACAGCACAGAGCTGCTGTCCAGGAGTATGGTGTGTAAACTCCGGTTCTGCCCCTGGGGGTAACACAGCCCCCGGACTCTCTAATCCGTGCCACATGCGCTGACCTGAGCAGACCTTGCAGGAAGACAGAGGTCTTGCTGTGTCCTCGTGGAGCAGTTGCTCGCAGGCCGTTGTACAGCTGTGGCCTGCTTTGTTGGAAAGTGCAGCGTGACTTGATCTGTTAAGCCCTTTTCTCCCTATGGATACGATCAGTAACAACTGGTCCGGGGAGTACCTGCCAGAAGGGCTTGAGAGCTGCATTCTGTACTCAGCATTGTTTTGTGTAATCTTAACTTCCTTAACAATTACGGGAGAGGGACAAAAATGAAACCCGAAAGCAAAATTATTTTGTTATGACCCCGAAAATCCAAATTGGGGAAATAAGAATTAAAATGGACGAAGACAAGCTCTTTTAAAATCTCAGATTTCTTAGAGCTTTTCTCAGAAAGTAAGGGGTGTAAACAGGTCCAGATCCCAAAGACGTGCCAAGTTCAACAATCAAGGCAAAAGTTGGAATTCAGGCAGGCGGTAGTGGTCTAGAGCTGGGATTCTGACCTCGCACAGTGGCTGTGAAATGTTTGGCACTTTTTTGGTTTCCGTTTGCTTAAAATTAAGAGAAAGTTAATTTGCTTTATTTTGGTTACCGGGTGTGGGTTCTGGAGGAATTGCCATCCGTTTTGGAGCTCCCTGGGAGAGCAGGGAGGTGAAATTCTGGGAGACTGGCCCACGGAGGAGGGAGGGATGAGACCAGGCGACGTACGTTAAGTTTTCTCTCCTCCACGGTCAGGTTCTAGCAGCTGGATTGCCGGTCTGTGTGTGATCTACGTGATTCATGGAAGAATTCATGAGTGTCTGACTCAGTCGTGTAAACGGATAGGGAAAAGAAGTGAAAAAGGAGTCTCTACTTTGGGGCAGACATCTGCTCCTTCCTTCTTAGAACTGGCTTGATTTTAGGTATTTCTTTGAATGTGGTAAAATACACATACCATAAAACTCACCATTTAATGTGTATGTTTTTGTGGCATTTTAAATACGCTCCTATTGTTCTGTGACTATCACAGGCATCATCATCACCAGAACTTTTTCATTATGCCGCGTTGAAACTACCCATTAAATAGCAACTTCCGTTTCTCTCTCTCCTTAGTCCTTGGCCACCACCATTCTCCTTTCTGTCACCTTCCATGTGACTACTCTGGGTACTTAAGGTATGTGGAATCATATGATATTTGTTCTTTTCTGACTGGCTTATTTTATTTGCATAATATCCTCAGGGTTTATCCATGTGATAGCGTGTATCAGAGTCAGGGTTTCTGTCCATTTTAAGGCTAATATTCTATCGTGTGCATGTGTATACATGTATATATTATACATCTGTACATACCACATTTCAGTTACCTATACATTTATTAATGGATAGGGTGTTGTGTCCGCCTCTGAGTTCCGTGAGTAATGCTACTTGAATACCAATGTACAAATACCTGTTTGAGTACCTGTTTTCAATTCTTTTTTGGGTATTGACCCAGACACGGAATTGCTGCATACTATGGTAATTCAGTGTTTTCTGAGGAACCGCCATACTGTTGTCCGCAGTGGCTGCTCCATTTTACATTCCCATCAGCAATGCGCAAGAGTTCCAATTTCTGCACATCCTTGCCAACACTTGTGATTCTCTGTTCTCTTTTTTGTGTGTGTATGTGCATGTGGAGGGGATAAATAGCCGTCCAGATTGGGAAGAAGTGGGGTCTCACTGTGGTTTGATTTTCATTTCCTCAGTGAGAAGTGATGTTGAGCATCTTTATTGGCCGCTGGTACATCTTCTTAATAAGAAATGTCCAAGTTTCCCCCCATTTCTTTAATTGGGTCATTTGTTTTGTTATTGTTGAATTATAGGAGTTCTTTTTATATTCTGGATATTGATCCTTTATCATATATATGATTTAGAAATATTTTTTCCCATTCTGTAAATTGCCCTCTCATTCTGTCGATGGTGTCCTTTGATGCACAGAAGCTTTAGATTTTTGATGAAGTTCAGTTTATCTGTCTTTTCTTTTATTACCTTTGCCTTTGGTATCATATCCAAGAAATCACTGCCAAATTGCTTTTAGATAATTTCTTAAAGTGTAGCTCCTTTGTAATGACATGAAACCATTACTTGTAGAAATTTATTTTTGAAGGGATTTTGCTTTGAGATGGCTCTTTTTACTTATTTGGAGAGGAGCTCTTGTATTATTTCAGAATTTGGTTGATTTCCCTTTCACTAGGCTCTGCCATCTTCTTCCCCTCTTCTCAGGGAGATTACAATGACTCTTTTGTCGATAAAGACAGGAGAGAGAGTGAGGGAAAGACTTGGGTTTGAAAATAGCCTGAATCTTTTACATTATAGGGGCCAAGGAGAGAAAGTACCGATTTCAGAAAAGTTGGGAACATGAGAGGACCATTAGCAATCATGATTTTCAAGAAGTATGTAACACCAATTTGGATTGCTGTTTGTCTGAGGAGGCTGAAGTCTACCTCTTCAAGTCCCTCTTTTGTTCCTTAAGCTAGAAGGATTATTGAAAAGTGGGCAGGTCCTCAGGGTAAATTGACACTTAGTCCCCCTCCCAAGACAGAATAGTCCATATCTGAAACTTCTCCAAGTGTACTAGACACAATAACTTTTGTAAGTGCTCATTCCTTTTTAGAAAACACAATATATTTCTTTCTTTCTTTCTTTTTTTTTTTTTAGTGTTTGGTAAAATCCTCCTAAAAGAAAATCCTTTCCTGCTTACTAGTTTCTCACTATTATTTCTGGATTATCTTCTGTGTACAAAGTTACCATTCAAAATAGCTGCATATCCAAAACACTGTAGATAGTGCTTGTATAAAACAAGCAACTGGGGAGTGCATCATAAATTTATATAATCTCATCTTGATAAGCAAATTAAATACAGAGACTACCTCAAGGACATTCTACTTTACACTTGATTGTTCCAGAAGAATGTATTTAAATGGTGTTATGTCTTAGTCTTTTCTCATGACTAATGTCACAGCTGTGAACTTCTGAGCCATAGGGCTGCCAGTTAGACATCCAGGCTTGAGTTAGGTGAGTATTTGAGTATTTCTCTACTCATCATGTATTTAGATGAGAGGTTATTTGCTGTGGCTTTTATGCTTGTACTTCTAGTAGGAAGAGTGGTTTTGTGTCCCAATAATTATCCCTGAGCTTCTGCCTAAATGGTAACTTGACTTACGGATATAGAAAGCTGTGGGTGTTTGACTGCAGTTTTAAAATTTGGCTGAGTGTGGTGGCATATACCCGTGGTAGCAGCTACTTGGGAAGCTGAGGCAGCAGCATGGCTTGAGCCTAGGAGCTCAAGGCCTGCCTGGGCAACATGGTGAGATCCTGTCTCTTAAGAACAGAGAAATAAATGTATAAATACAATAAAAAATTGAATGATGGCACACTTTATAAAGGCAGCCCTTTCAAGTGAGCTGCAGTTCAATTAGTAGATCCCAACATCTAATTTGTAGATCCCAAGATCCCAAATTGCCAACATAACAGATTGACCTGAAGGAATTAATGAACAATTTCACCGAGGACGAGGAAGGAGAGTTTTGTAATTGTTTCTCTAACGTGCATGTTACAGAGTACAACATCAAATTTCTGAAATCTCATTTGATTGTTGGTCTTTAAAAAGTATCATCTTTGTTTATAGGGCCCGTGACCCCCGAGGGATTAGGTGTTCACAGATGTCAGCTCCTTTTTGTTGCGTGCACTTTTTAACATCTTAATTGCCCCAGGAGCTAAGAAAAGCTTTGAATCTGCAGTATCTCATAATAATTCCTAATTTCATTGCCTGTAGGTAGGTATCCTGACACAACCCTAGCTCTGCACCTCTTAGCCTTGCCTTGCTCCTCCTTCTCTCACCCACCCTCTCTATCATGGGTTCGGAGGAAGTGTGATGGAGCCTGGAGAGGGAACAGCAGCCAGGGAGGGCAGTCTAGGCCCTGAGTCTGTCTTAACTGGCACCAGGAAAAAGTGCCTTCAGCTGGCATAGGGGCTGTGGGCACCAGGCTTTCCTTGTTTGCCATGGAAATCCTGGTTGTAACAGAGACCGATGCCATTCAGGCAGTGAGTGGGAAGCTGCTTTTATGGGAGGCTTTTTGGCACCGTGTCCGACATACACTCCAGTCAATCACGGGAAAGTGCCTAATAACAGATGTGGTAATTAAGCCTGAAGAACTGTCTCTATTTTTTTCATTTTTATTTTAGAGAATAACAAAGTGCTTCATTAAACCTCAAATCACACTGATTTTTGAATCACTTATTTCACCAGTGTCCTCAAAAATTACATTTCTGTAAGGACATTCTTCTGAAGTTCCTATTGGCCATGTATGCTGCCAGGGATCTGGGACAGTTACGTTCTTTCTGATGACCCTGTGCACTCCAATACACACATATATAGATTCCTACAGGTACTTGGATATAAATAAACAGTTTTAGCTTTTATGTGCTTGTGTGAATATTAAATATTCCCTGACTCTCTAAGGTTCAATTACACTGCTTATAGCAAGAAATAAACTATAGCTTTCAACCTTAGAAAGGTTTCAGGTAATCTGAAACCATGGGAAATTATCATATTTTAATAAGATAAATTATCTTGGAAAAAATTTAATTACATCTGAAAAGGTCTGTCTTTGATTGTGGCAGTCTAAGGCAAATGTCTTCATTAAGGTTGTTTTTCTTTCTTTTTAAATGATGAACATGAGTCTGGCACATCATTAAAGGGAATTAATCTAAGAATTTAATGACTTGGGCCAGGTATAAAAAGTGTATGTCCTCAATAGTGACAGCACATAGCTCAAAACTTCTTTTTAGCTCTTTGAGGATTAAGAGCTGGTCGGTGTGATTGTGGGATTCTTGTGAAACATACCCAAGAGTTCTGACCCTTTCTCACCTGACTGTTGCAGAGTGTAGATTTGGAAGCCACATTTATATCATGGAGATGATTTTTTTGTTTTGTTTCTAATTCAGCTTAGCCAGAGAGCTATTTTATAAAATTACTGATTCATTACCTTACTCCAAACCAAAGGTATAATTTTGAGTTTTTAGGACATTTCCCAGACAATTTCCACTTAACTAGATTCTTAAATTTATCTCTCTTCACCTGTTCCATGAAGCAGATGACTCGTAGAGCGGAATAAAGATTTAATTACCATTTTAATTCTTGTATTATTAATAAATGATAAACCTAGCCTGCTCATCTGATTATCATGAAAAATCAGTTTGTGTGTATTTAACATTTGTACACATATAAAGCCAATACTTACCCTAATGGTATTTCTACTTCATTTACTCATCTGAACCTCATATTTACAATACACTTTTTACTATCCACTTAGACAACATTTTCCTCCATTGATCTAATATGTTTCTTGCATAAAATCAGCAATGTGCAAACTGAGATTTTGCCACATTAAAATCTATTTTAAGAAACTACCAGGGCGGTGCCTGTGGCTCAAGGAGTATGGCACTGGCTCCATATACTGGAGGTGGTGGGTTCAAACCCAGCCCCAGCCAAAAACTGCAAAGAAAAAAAAAAAGGAAAGAAAAGAAAAAAAAGGAACTACCCTGCATCTGAAAGCAAAACCTCCTAGATACCATAGGGAGGACCCAGGGTTCAGTCAGAGTTTGGCCTTGGGATTGTTTAGTTGCTGGAAAAGCAAAGCTTGTCCTTAAGTAAGATTCAGCATAGTTTCCTTACATTTTTCCTAAGAATAGCAAGATCTTTCGGGCAGTTATAGCTCACATTTTAGTTCTAGTTCCGTTTGGGGGAGGTATTTCTGTAAGTTCAGGGAGATGCCCTGAAGATGAAGTGGGAGACTCCACCTACCAAGAGCGCCCCTGAGCTGAAGCGCCACCTGCTGGCGGAACAATCGTTTCAAGCTTTGTTGCCCAACATTATCTCAGCTCCCAGCAGAGGCTCTGTTCTGGACCAGTTGCCTGTGACTCACAAGATACAATCATTTGTCTTCAGGGACCAAATATGAGGTTAAGATTTCATGATGTCATAACTACTAGTTGTGATATTGCTCAGTTTTTAGTGAGCATCTGTTAAGTTTTTGCAGATGGGGAGAGAAGTAGAAATGGGGGAGGGGTGGAATGGGAAAGGAGACAAAGCCACGGGTTCTACTTTCAAAGGTCTTGGTCTAGTTGAGGAGATGAGATTGGTTATGTCAAAAGATGACCAGCAGCCCGAGGCAAGCGCCAATGAAATAGCGTATGAAGGATGTGGAGGGTTGAGTTGGTTTCATTAGGGATTTTTCTGCAGTTTCTAGTGAAAAGACTAGAGAATATTTCTCCTTGTGTCTTGAACACACTATTGACTAGGTATGGAATGAGAAAATAAATTATTTTAAAGGGAGAAATAAGTTGACAGGAAGCCTATATAATGGTTTGATTTTGAACAATTAGGGCGGCTTACATGTTGACCTGAAGGAATTATAGAAATGAATCATAGACTCTGTCAAATTAGCAGGGTAGGAAGAATACATTCTAGGCAGGAAACTATTTCCATTCTCCATAGATTCTTCATATGAGATATTATTCATGTATGGTTTAAATCCATTAGATTTTTTTTTTTCCTGTTTAAGTTAAATGAATAGGAAGTTTAAAGCCTTGAACAAATGATAGTTATATAGCTTATGGAAACTGCTTCTTTGGAAGAAGGAAATGAATGTATTCATTACGATGGGGTCAACTTACTGTTGAATGCTTTGGCTACTGTAGTTTCCAATATTTACAATCTGATGAAGATGTTATTAGAGATTTTAAGTTAAAAAAAAGAACAAGAGTCGAGAGAGAATTTATAATAAAGGCAAAAGGGAAATCGCATTTGATAAGGACAAGAATAGAAGAAGAGAAGAGATTAAGAAAAGTTTCAGAGGTTGAAAAGCCTGGGGCCCTGCTGAGTTCAGACCTCTCAGCTTTGTTTTCAAATTGCCTTTAAAAGGCTATCAGAAATTGCTTAAAAGTAGAGGTGTTGTTCGCATTGAAAACTAATTATTTTGATATCAATGTTACGGTTTATCCTTAACATTATACTTGGTGAGCATTTATGCTCACTGGGGCATAAAGGAAATCTTGGCTTATTTGGGTCACATACAAACACTTTATGTGCATTTGGAACCATTAAAATATGCTTTTATTTACTTAAGTTACAATGTGACCTTCATCAAAGACTATTATAGACCTTAATTCTAACATTAAGGCTTACAGACACATGATTCCCTTTTTACTGTCACTATTTCAGGCATATATTTTGAATCACTTTGTAGTAAAGTCTTTCCCTTTTCTAATCTGTCCTTACATAACACCTCATTAGCACGTTGATGCAGGGCAGTCCTCCAGTTGCTGTCCATGTAACAATCTACTAATTACTGGGACTTCATTCTGAGCCGTGCCCAGACATTGTTTTTCTGGTGAAGTTTGCTGACATGGGTTTCTGTACTAACCTACATAGGCCTCAGGAATTGCGCTTTTCAGCAATGGAGATGGAACACTTCAAAAGAGTTCTTTTTTTCATTGAGGTAGAGTCTCTACCCTGGGTAGAGTGCCATGGCATCATAGCTCGCAGCAACCTCAAACTCTTGGGCTCAAGGGATCCTCCTGCCTCAGCCTCCCGAGTAGCTGAGACCACAGGTACAGCCACAACAGCTCTAGGATTTTCCACTGCGGTTGTGTAGTTTCACAATGAAATGGGAAGACTGGCCTTCCAGTTTTTTCTTTTTTATGTTGGTAAAAATGATTTCAAGATCCAGAACAAGTGATTTGCATATTTTGAACTTTATTTTTCTTATGGATCACTTGTCCATTAGGTTAAGAAATATTCTTGAGTCCTTCGTACGTGGCAAAGACATGTGGCAGGAAGTAAGCAGCGTTCTATTCTGACGCTGGAACTCACCAGCTCATGGACACATGAGCAAGAAAATGGTAATAAAATAATGTGTATCACTTCTCTGACAGAGGACACGCCGTCTACTTCCAGGATGTTTCAGGGGAGCAAAGAAGAAGGATATTGAGGACGGCTGGGGAGCTCTTGGAAGAGGAAATAATATGTGATGCTCAAAGAATGAATGAGAATTAAGTTGGCAGTATATCTAAGGGATCCCCCCTCAAAGTAAAGAAAAACAAAAAGAACGGACACCATGGACAAAGACAGGGGAGTATAATCCTGTAATACTGTGGGAAATTCAAGTACCCGGGAAGGGCTGGGGTCATGTGGTACGTGCTACATACACGTGAGAGGGGCTGCCTGATGAGGCTGGACTCAGGTCCTCTGGAGTTTGGAACGCCTGTTGCATTTGACCTCAAAGAGTTGTCAAAAACTTTTACACAAGGGAGTGTGATGTGTGATGTTTTGGTCTGTGTGTTGGAAGCCCTGGTGGCAGTGTGGAGAACAAACTGGAAGTTGGTTGATAAAAAGGATGAATTGATCAAACTGAGAAACTAGTCAAAGTTAGTATTTCTAGGCATTGCTATCAATAAAGGGATCAGTAAACGGGATGAGTGCCCTTCTAAGGAGACCCCAGAGAGGACTTGCCCCTTCCACCAGCTAAGAGCACAGTGAGAAGGTGCTCTTTGTGAACCAGGATGGAGGCCCTCGCCAGCCGCCGAATCTGCCAGCTCCCTGCTCTTGGCCTGTCCAGCCTCCAGAACTATGAGAAATACATTTCTGCTGTTTTTAAGCCACCCAGTTAATGATATTTTGTTTTAGCAGCCTGAACTAGGACACCTATATTATCTTTACACTAAAAAGTCGAACTAAAGGTTAAACAACCCAAAAGGGGGTTATTTCCTCATTCCTGAGAAATGTTTTTGCTACAACATAAAAGTGATGAATAGCTTAAAACAATGGGACCTTCCTACGTAAGCATAGTTGGTATCACTGGCTGAAAGTACATTTAAAAGAATTTCAGAAAGCAGATGAAACTGCCAAATGATAATGTAAAAAAAAGTTATAAAATCATCTTAGAATATGTAAAGTGTATACATCCTGAAATCAGCAATGCAAACTCTCCAGCAACTTTGCCACTGGAAAATTGATGCAAACACAAAAATAAACAGTAATGAAAATCATTGCCAGTAAGCGGATCAAACATAATTGTCTGAGAATGAGGTTGGAAAAACTAAAGTGCCAACAGGCACCTCCGCCTAATTTCAAACAGGCTCAAAGTCCTTCCCTCAAGCTTCAATAAAATAAGAGTCATTTGTAAGGTGTATAAGATATTCACAACTGCCTCATGATACATAAAAATTACTAATTCCTGAAAAACTTGTGACTTGAAATAACATTTTCAACAGGCTTTTACTTGTCTAATGTACTGTCTAAATTTGTCTCAAACTCATTTCCTCTTTAAACTAATTTTTCTTTTCTAAAATTCTTTGTTTGAGTGCACCTACTTGACTCTGCTCTGTGTTTTTTATACTTTGGGTTCTTTCATTCATTCAATCATTTACTTACTCATTTTTCTTTCTTTTCTTTTCTTTTTTTTTTTTTGAGACAGAGCCTCAAGCTTTCACCCTGGGTAGAGTGCTGTGGCATCATAGCTCACAGCAACCTCCAACTCCTGGGCTCAAGTGAGTCTCCCGCCTCTGCCTCCCAAGTAGCTGGTACCACAGGTGCCTGCCACAACACCTGGCTATTTTTGGTTGCAGCGGTCATTGTTGTTTGGCAGGCCCAGGCTAGATTCGAACCCCACCAGCTCAGGTGTATGTGGCTGGCGCCTTAGCCACTTGAGCCACAGGCACTGAGCCCACTTACTCATTTTTTAATGCATATGCTCTCCTCTCTGCCAGGTGCTATTTTAGGTACCAAGGATGCTACAGAGAAACTAAAGCAGTGGTTCTCAACCTTCCTAAGGCTGCGGCTCTTTAAAACAGTCCCTGTGGGTCGTGACCCACAGGTTGAGAACTGCTGATCTTAAAGGAATCATGGCACTGAGGAAGCTGGAAGACTTTATTTTCTATCAGCTCTTCACTTGGCATTAGCAAAACCTCTACCCTGCCTGTATCTAATCTTCTCTTTTGGTGCATAGATTAAACGGACATAATTCACTGTGTTTCCTCCTTAGGAATGAAAAGGAACATTCACAAGGTGCCTTATTAAAGTCTTGGCCAACTAATCAGTTTTTTAGTGTTATACTTTTATAAGTTCCCTAGGGCCAATTATTTCTATATCTGTACTCGATTAAGAGTGGCACCAGCCACAGGAAAAAAGTAATTGTGTCTTTATTATCTTTATGTGTAGCAATTTATATTATTGGGCAAGACAAACTGATAGGATCTTGAATTTTGGCCAGGCTTAGCCTAAGGAGAGGCTGTTTAGAAAATAGCTTTCTGACCTTGGGCAGGCACTTAATTTCTCTGGACTGAGGTGTCATCTGTAAAATCAGAGTACTGGACCAGCTTCCTGCCGATGAATCCTAGGCATTCTGGAGGTTTATAAGAAAAACAAGGAGAAAAGAAGACTCCACTACAGGTGCTTTCCTGGGTGATGTTCTGAAAGGGAAGTGAAGCTGAGAGGGAGGGAGTGACCTGCCAGTGACCAGTTTGTTGTGGAGTCAGACTCGAAATTACCCGCCTGCCGTGGCATCCGGATCCGGGCTTTTACTAACAATGGCAGAGAAAGACAAATCAGGGGCCGGGGGAGTCAGAAGAGGGAATTATGGATCATGTAAATGAAGGAAGTAATATAGAGAAGGCCTCTTAATTTTCTATCAATGTGAGATTGTTCCCCAACTATTAGTCAGGGTCAGACAGGGTCATTTCTTGAATGAAAGATTGGTCTAGATACTACAGGAAGTGGGGTTGCTCATTCAGCATGTGGCACTTTCCCCAAACAAAGCCCTATTTTAGGGTCATAAAGTTGAGGTTTGGCTTGTGGCTCCTTCTATTTGCATATATATGCCATTGGTGAGGAAGTGGAGGTGGGACGGGACGCTGCCCAGGCATTTCTCCTGAGTGTCCAGACCAAATGCAGCTTTGAATAATTACATCCTCCTGCCTGCTTGTACTTCCTCAGCAGTTTCCTCACATTTCAAATCAAATCTTCAAAGCGTTTGACCATGTGGGCTTAAAACCATGAGGATAAAAGTACTCAGAGTCTTTTCTGGCCACGCTGGTTGCAGGAGATACCTGTGGTCACTCTGTGTCCTGGTCGGGATTAGTGGTCCAGAACCAAGTCCGCTGGGAAGAATGGCAGTTGAGTCACAGATGTCCCTGATTATTTGAAACATCTGTACAGTACAAATGTAGAAATAGCTTTTGTACTTACTCACATTTTCAGTTTTGACCAGGAAGCAGCTTAGGTACTCAGAGAGTCTAACTTTTAACATTATCTTAGAGACTGTGACTGCTTTAGCTGATGGGAAGGGATTTGATTAAGCGTTAACCTTTTATTTCTAGTGGTTTCAGTGCATAACGACCTTTTTGAAGCTGGTTTCCCTCACCATGATATCTCGGCATAACCGAACACATGCAGAAATTAATTATGCAAGAATATTTTTACTAAAACACTCTGTAAATGTTTTCCTTAATTGTATAAATTTAAGATTAAAAAATAGTATACATAATGCTATTACTTCATAGTAATCAAAGGGTTCTAAACCCTGAGATCTGACCTCTAGTGTTGTACCGTCCAAATGATCTTTGTGATCATGGTCAAGTCATCTTGGGGCTTCAGTTATTTCATCCATAAAATGAAAGGATTATGAATGGACCCGCAAAGACCTTCAACTCCAATGTTCTGTTTTACTATTTCTTAGCGCATGAGTGCTGTGCTGTGCCCAGGACATATGTGGTACTCTGGGAACTTTGGGGAGCCATATGAATGTTAAAAACCTAAATTATATGCCATGTTCGAAGAATTCTGCACATATGTGCTCATGTGTTTGCCTTAATAGAATCTGGATAAAGTAAGTTGATGACAATTTTTTTCTGAAACCTTGATTTCATAGGAATTCTCCTCCTGAAGTCTTTGTTCCTCTAAGGCGATTTCTTCTCTAAGAAATGACCTTTGAAGAAAGAAAGACCGTGCTTGGATGGTTCGGCTGTGTGCCCTAATAGTGATCGTCTCTGGTTAGCTTAATAATGCAGGGCTCGGAGGGCAGGTGACTGCGGGTACCCCGTCATGCCAGTGCTGGGGGCAGAATGCCTATAGTCATCCTTCCTACTGTGGCTGTGTGCACTGTTGAAAAGAGTCTTCCCTGGCTTGGCACCTGTAGCTCAAGTGGCTAGGGCACCGGCCACATACACCAGAGCTGGCAGGTTCAAATCCAGCCCAGGCCTGCCAAACAACAATGACAACTACAACCAAAAAATAGCCAGGCGTTGTGGCGGGCGCCTGTAGTCCTAGCTACTTGGGAGGCTGAGACAAGAGAATTGCTTGAGCCCAAGAGTTTGAGGTTGCTGTGAGCTGTGATGCCACATCACTCCACCCAGGGTGACAGCTTGAGACTCTGTCTCAAAAAAGGGTCTTCCCTAAAGAGGGGCCAGGTCCCTGTGTGGCCT
>CAUYQV010021805.1:0-10950 GCA_963574575.1 Galagoides demidoff
CACCATTTGTTAAATAGGGAATCTTTTCCCCACTCAATGTTTTTATTTTTATTTATTTATTTATTTTTTTGAGACGGGAGCCTCAAGCTGTCCCCCTGGGTAGAGTGCTGTGGCATCACAGCTCACAGCAACCTCCAACTCCTGGGCTCAAGTGAGTCTCCTGCCTCAGCCTCCCAAGTAGCGCCCGCCGCAATGCCCAGCTATTTTTTTTTTTTTTTATTGCAGCTGTCATTGTTGTTTGGTAGGCCCGGGCTGGATTCAAACCCACCACCTTGGGTGTACATGGCTGGTGCCTTAGCCACTTGAGCCACAGACGCTGAGCCTTGGGCACAGTTTTTACCGTGGCTCTGCTTAGAAGATTCTGCATACTGAGCTGAGGACACACTGTGACTTACTGTTCAGCAAAGGGACAGGGCCCACACTGGGCTGGGCTTGGTTGGCCTGTAACAGAGGGACCCGTCTAACAGTGAGCAGGTAAGTACCTGCAGGCCGATGGAGTCCGACGCCAAGGCTGAGTTCATGGCATCAAAATCATCCAGGGCAGACGACTGGGCTTGGATGTGGTTCTCTAGATAGTCCTGCCGGGCGTGGGAAACCTGGACAGATTGAGGAGACAGTTACACGAAATCAGTCCATATACACCCACAGCAATCTTCCATTAGGCTGCAATGCCCTTCTAATAGGAGCCACATCCACTTCAACAATATGGAAAGCAAAGCTTTAAATGAAAGTCTACATCTGCATGACCCAGAGAGAAGAGAGACAGGAACTCGCTCCCTTTGCACAGTATCTACACACACCATTCACCCACAGAGCCTCACTCACCCCACAGCAGCACTGTGAGGAGTCAGAACATGGCCCTGTACAAGAAACAGAATCAGAGGGGTTAAGTGATTTGCTCATAACAGCCCAGAGGGGACACAGCTAGAACTAGAACCCAGATGGAATCTTTTGCCATCTTGCCCTTTCTACTCACCAAGGAAGGGTCTGCTTTGGGCCTCCCAATTCTTAGGAGCTGCTCTTGCTGTTGCTGTCTTATTGGGTGTGTGTTTAACATGTATGGGAAAGTTTCATCAGAGGCCAGGCTTGAGCTAGATCTCAGCAGGAGGCTGGATACAAGTAGAACTAGGGGTAGGGTTCTCAGGAAGGCTCAGATGTGCAGCCAGGGGAGCTGCAGGAAACAGGCAGGCAGGCAGAGGGCAGGAGGTGCTCTTGGCAAGTGGGAGAGAGAGCTGAAACACCAGGCCAGGACCACCCACGTGTGGCATGCTCTGGGGAGTGTTTATGTAGCAGGAGTTCAGCAACTTAATCTGGCTGCAGGATGTAGGATGGCCTGGAGAACAAAGAGACTTGGAGGCAGAGAGACCGGGCTCCTGAGACAGTTCTAGCATGAGAAAATGCGGGTGTGTAGAAGATCAGGGCAGAGCCTTGTTTATGTATTTATTGCAAATCCAATCCTTTGGCTTTGATGACAGTCATTAGTGTCTGTCAATGGATGACAGTGAATTTCCGTAAGTAGGTGAGAATGTCACAAATCTCCTACATGCCAGTGAGAATGGGCTAGGTGGGTCCCCCACTTCTCTAATCAGGGCAGAAGGTCTTACTTAAGCAGATAATCTCACCGCCCAGCCAGACACTGAACTCTAATGCATGACTATTGTAATCGTCCTTCTTTCCTGAAGATGTTAACTCTAATGAAAAGTATGTCATGTAGACATACTTTATCTTTAGGATTACTAATAACAATTTTTTTAAAATGTCCATAAGCATTAGCTTGGTTAATCTAGAGGAAGGTTATTTTTCTTAAATTTCTGAGTAGGTAATGCACTCACATGGTACAAAGATCGAAAAAAGATACAAGGTATACCCTGAAATAAATCCTCCGTCACTCCTACCCCATCTGCTGGGTTACCACCCCGCCCACTGTGCCCCCGGTTGGGAACTAGTATTAATTACTTCCCAGATGATCCTTTTTTGGCAAGTCTGTGCACACACAGAACAATCCTGATAGATGTTTGTCCCATTCACACAAATGGTATCAAATTATACATATTTTCCTTCATCTTGCTTTTTTCACCTACTCTGCATCTTTGAAATCTTTCCATAACTCTTTTCAAAGGGCTCAGTTGAGCTTTTTATTTCTTTTACAAATGTGTATACTCTATTGCAGAGATATAATTTATTTTACTTCTTCCTTCCTGATAGACAAGTAAGTTTCCAATCTTTTCACTGTTCCAAACAATGCTGCAATAAATAACTTCATCATATGTTATTTTTCATATGTGAGAGTCTATCAGTAGAACAATGCTTAGGAACAGAATTGCTGGGTCAAAGGCATCTGCCATTTTGATAGATAGTACCAAGTTGCTCTCCCTAAGAGCAATACAAAATTGCATTCCCATCAGCAACCTTCCTGCTTACCCACAGCTCTGTTGACAATGTCTTGCCCCACTACCACCGTCTGGCCAGTCTCATGAGTAAAAATTAAATCTCAGGATGGTTTTGATCTGGGTTTCTTTTCCTGTGAGTGAGGTGGAACGTCTTGTCAAATATTTAAAAGCTCTCCATCTTTCCTCCATGATAAATTACCTGTTACACATCTTTCACCTGTTTTTATGAGTTGTAGGATTTTTCTTGAGTCAACAGAGCTCTTTAAGTATTCAGAAAATTAGCCTGTTATCTACAGTAAAAAGGGAAAATCATCTTTCCCAGTCTGTCCTTTGACTCTGAGCTGGGTACTTTTACCAGCTAAAGTTTTTCATTTTAAGGTTGTCAAAGTTATCAACCTTTTCTTTCACGGTTTTAGGACTTTATGTCATAATAAGAAACGGCCTTCCCACCCCAAAGGTATAAATGAATTCTACTAACACTTTTAAGTTCCACTTTTAGCATTTAAATCTTTGTTCCTTTTGGAGTTTGTCCAGGTATGAGATGGTCTCAACAGTGTGCAAGTTATGCCCATAGCATACACTGACAAGGCCTCTTTCCTCCTTCAATTGAAATGCTATATTTATCATATACTACGGTAATACATTTGGGGACTTTTTTTCACTGATATTTTAATCTCTGAGGCCTCTTCAGTTTAACATTGATAGGGCTAGTCCTTCTCAATGGTTTTCCCCAGAATTTTCCCAACTCTTCGTATCTATTTTCTATACAACCTAAGAATCACCTAGTCCATTTGTAAAAAACAAAATAAAAACCAAATGTTATTGGTATTGTTGGTATTTTATTGAATCACAAATGTGTGCATTAACCCAGATCATACTGACATCCTACAACGTCGACTCCTCCTCTCTAAACACATGATGCATCTTTCCATTTGTTAAAGTGTTTAGATATTTAATATTTTCTGTTGCTATTTTTCTCCTAGCTTTTTTTTTCTTTTTTTTTTTTGAGACAGAGCCTCAAGCTATCCCCCTGGGTAGAGTGCCATGGCATCATGGCTCATAGCAACCTCCAACTCCTGGGCTCAAGCGAGTCTCCTGCCTCTGCCTCCCAAGTAGCTGGGACCACAGGCGCCCACCACAGCGCCCGGCCATTTTTTGGTTGCAGCCATCATTGTTGTTTGGCGGGCCCAGGCTGGGGATTCGAACCCGCCACCTTAGGTGTATGTGGCTGGCGCCTTAGCCGATTGAGCCACAGGCACCAAGCCAGCTTTTTTTTTCAATCTATTGAAATTTCTCTGTCTGTATTAATTTTATGCCCTGCTGTCTTACAGAATTCTTTTATTGTTTATAGTAGTTTTTTTCATCAGTTCACTTGGCCTTTCTTGTTTTATAATCATGTAGTTTCTAAATAGTGATAGTTTTACATCTACCTGTCCTCTTTTTAAACCTTTAAATTTATTTCCCTTGTTTAATTCCATTGGCTAGCATCTCAGGTACAATAAATAATAACGGTGATATCTATCTTCCTAGTCTTGTTCCTGACCTTGGTGGGAATGGTTCAAATGTAAATATTATTATTTTTGCCACAAAAATTGTCCTTTAAATAATAAATTTCGCTATATGACCCAATTCCCTCAGTTCATTAAATTATGATTCCATTTATTTATAACATTATATACTTATTATATACACCAGAAAGTTCTGAGCTATACCATGCCTCCATCTTACCACGTCACTGAATATTAACTTACCGACAGTTCCTTGGTGAGTTCTCGAATCTTCTGTCTCATCTCGTCATAGTCTCCATACATTTGCTTCCTCACTTTTTCCAAAGTGGCTCTCACCTGCAGCCCACAAAGATGCTGGTTAGAGACTAAGCTATAACATTGTCATGCACGATTTTTAAAACTTTTAAGAAACCCTAAGAAGAGGGGTTTCCCACAAAGAAAAAAAAAAATCCTAAGAACAGGACATTCAGGAAAGTAAGGGAGAACACCCCTGACATCTAGTTAGAAACCAAGGGAATTATCCAAACAATAATTTATATATTGATGGGTTGAGGGTGGGTAGTTGGTGGGACCACACCTACAGTGCATCTTACAAGGGTACATGTGAAACCTACTAAATGTAGAATATAAATGTCTTAACACAATAACTAAGAAAATGCCATGAAGGCTATGTTAACCAGCTTGATGAAAATATTTCAAATTGTATATAAAACCAGCACACTGTGCCCATGACTGCATTAATGTACACAGCAATGATTTAATAAAAAAAAAGGCTAAAAAAAATAATTTATATATATACACACACATATGTTATAACTATCAATAAATATTAATTATCCAAATAATAAACTCTGAAGAAGAAAAGGTTTGTTGAAACTCACCTATCACTCTCACCCCATATTTGGGCAAGATTTGTTCCTTTCCTCTCACACATTTTCACAAGTACAAAATTTTTAACAAGTCAACCCTGCAAACACACATAAAGGGACCAAAAAACCAAAATGTGACCTTTAATTTTCCCTACTTCTGTCAAACAGCAATTAAATATCTGGAATGTAAGGTAGGAAAATGTGAGTTTTAGAGAGCCCATAAATGTGAAAGTCAGTTCCTCAATAACACTGGTAATGTACAAAGCACTCAATGTAACAACAACAAAAAACCCTGCTGTTCACACAAACGCTGTTCAAGTTTCTTCATAGTACCACTGTTAGAGGAATTACAAGGCCTTGAAAACTTTAAAAATAAAACAAAAGTCCATAGAAACTGTCCCTGTCTCCTCTCTTCTTCTGTGTTGCTAGGATGGACAAAACACTCAGGAATCCTTAAACAGGACAGGAAGTCTCAAGGGAGTTTTCTCCAAGTAACATCCAGAATTTCTGTTTTAGGAAGGGATTAAAGGCAGCAGTTCACTTAGAATGCAAAAGTTTAGGAGACAGCATTAAGAGTATAATTTTGGACAGTACATCAATTATATAATTAATATAAATTAATTATAATAAATACATATAAAATAATAAAATATAATTATTTAAAAGAATGTACTTCTTACTTCTTTGAGATATGTGAACATGGGTAGTTAACTCCAATATATATTGTAATGAAAAAAATTACAAAAAATAAGAAAAGAGTATAATTTTGGGCGGCGGCGCCTATGGCTCAAAGGACTAGGGCACCGGCCCCATATGCAGGAGGTGGCGGGTTCAAACCTAGCCCCGGTCAAAAACTGCAAAAAAAAAAAAAAAAAAAAAGAGTACAATTTTGAAGATGTATTTGCCTAGCAAGCATATTGTTTTTAAATTAAACTACATGTTTATTAAGGGTGACTGGATATTGGTGGAGTTTTGGGGGAAGGGGGCAGTCAAGACCCTAAGCCTTCCACTAAGCCTTCCCCAGATGAATTCTAATAATAGAGGCTACCTTCTTGCCATTAACTACAAATACTTTGGAAAAATGAGGCCAAAACCATGACTTTCATTCCAGGCCATCAGGATGGCTTTCATTTGTGGCTCTGAGTTGGCACTTTGCCACTCTCTGGTGGGGAGCAGGTAGAATACTGAGCTGGGTGTCACTCCTACCAACAAACATGGCTGGAAGCCAACAGGGACAAAGGGACACTCCCAAGGGAGAGAGGGCAGACAAACCCATAAACACACAGGAATGACCAGGCCAGGGAGAGATTTGAAAACAGCTCTAGAAGAAAGGACCTAGAAATTAATTTTAAATCAATCATGGCGGAGGTTGGTAATTCCAGGTTAGAGCCAGCCCTGTGACTTTGGCTTGTGTCATCCACGGCTCAGATCAGCCTCAACCTGCCATCTTTATCTTAGGCAATTTGTGACTCTGTACTCTACTTGGAAAGAAGGTTTACCTTCAAAGCAATACCATGCTGTTTGGAGCATTTAAATTAGGAAAATTTTAAGTATCTCTTTGAGAAAAATACGGGAAATTTAGAATGCCTGAGCGATTCTTAACAGGAAAATCAAGAACGAAACACTCCAAATGGTATTATCTTCAGGAGGCAGGATAACTTGGGATTTTGGGCTGGTGTGTGTGTGTGTGTAACTTCATAACCTTTCTGGCTTTTCCTTCTATTTTCTACTTAATTATTTACTGTTCTCTAAATTCAGTAAAGAAATGTTTCTTTTAAAAGTTCATACAAAGGCTGAGACAGAGTGGCTTTGCATCTTATCCACAAGCCCACCAAAAAAAAAGGCATTCACAGCACTGAGGTTTTGACCTGAGGGGTTAAGCCCAGTCCCCGCGATCTATACCTACACAGGGCCCAAGTGACACGCTGGGCCAAACACAAGCTGTGGACCCTGAAGCAAGGTCTGTGCTCACAGGCCCGCCCCTGAGGCAGTTTTGTGTCCTTCTTCATAGACTTTCATATTTTCAAAATTTTCTCAGAAGAACACGAAATTAAAAAAAATATTGAACACAAAGAACTGGCACTGATTGCCTTGGCTGAATGACACCATTGCGGCTCTCTGCACAGTATTTGCTCCAGCCCGAGCGACGGCCCTGTACCAGCCAGAGTTTCCTGCCTCTCTTGCCAGGGAAGGGCTCAGACTGGGCAAGTGACCCAGTCCTGCCCAACTAGACAGAAGGGTAATCTAATGGGTGTGCAGTGTGAGCCTCTAACAAGTATCCAGAGGTGGGGAGCCTCCCTTCTTCCTCCAGACACTGTCATGTTTTCAGATGACACCTTGAGCCTGAGGCTGCAGGAAGAGGGAGAAACACAGAGAAAGAGAACTAGAGTCCAGACAGGCCCCGCCTGGCACCCACTCACCTCTAAACTTATCCCCATGGGAGACGAATTTCCTCTTTGAGTTGGCTTTTCTGTTATTTGCAATCAAGAGTATCCAAATGTATACAGTTGCCCAGATTTATACATTAGATGTATTCAGTGTAATAAGCGAAACCCCTAAGAGCCTCCGTACGGTACATGGAAGAAGGAAGCCATCTGGTCTCCCTCGTATACCTGCTCAGTAACATCCATCCCACAGACGTTTGACCTACCCTACCTTGCAGAATTACATCTCTACTATCTATTATAACTTCACTATGGACATACATAGAAACATTTCTACCTAAAATGGCAACACAAAGACTTCTTTCAAATGTCGTATTATCCTGACATCAATTCTTCCAACACCATCTTTTGATGTGCTGCAAGTAAAATATAAACCAGAAAAAATAGACCCATAAACAGCTCACGTCTTTGATGTAGTTCATCTCTTCTTTCAGCTGACTGGTAGACCACCCGTACACCACCATTTCTTTGTGCTGGTTTTGATCTGATCTTCGCACCACACCATAAACAACACCCTGAGGAAGTTTCCTGGTAGCTTCTCCCTTGCTTAGGTCAGCAGGCTAAAAGAAAGAAAAGAGGGAAAAAAATAATGACTCTTGAGTCCTCATGAAAACAGTTGTCATAATGGGTTCTCACTGTATGATTTTGCAGGTCGTGCCCAGCACCAGGTGCCTGGCAGTGGGGACAGAGTGGAGCAGAAATCCAGCTTAGTCTCAGCTCACCAAGTCACACCTGGGGCTTGCATTTACCCTTGACGAAGAGCACCCTGGGTTAATTTCTTTAAGGCCCTGTCCACTGACCTACTAGGGTATCTGCACAGCCCCCACCTTCCCACAGGGGGCGCTCATTCCTAATTCCCACAAAGGTGCCTGATGGAATTCCATTATCCCTGATGAGGAGAGCAAGTGTTTGAAACCTGCTGCTCTTAGCAGTGCCACCTTTCACCTTGAACCAGTTCCTCTGTGTGGCTTCAGACTCATCACTGAACACATGGCTTGAAATGCCCAAGGTTGGCTGTCACCTGGCAGCCAAGCTGTCCTCTGAGGGTAGGACAGCTGGCCCAGGGGTCAAGTTCTGAGAAAAAGAAGTAGGCTTTGTACAAAACCTGTTGTGACCATTTATGACATTTTTCTGTAAAGCCAGGCAGAATCCCTCTGCTCCTGCTGGCTAGCCCTTCATCCCTTCAGTTAAAGCTTTGGTCATTGTTCAATGCAAATACCTTTGAGGAAGGTAACATGTTCAAGTCTTAATGCCCCTTTATTTTTTGAGCGCATTCTATAATCCAGTCATGTTCCTAAGCACATTTAATGTTCACAGCCACTCTGTGATGTAGTAATTGTCCTCTCCACTCACAGCTGAGAAACTGAAGGTGGGAGAGATTAAGCTACTCGCTCACAGTCACACATTTGGACTCAAGCCTGGTTGTGTGGTTCTGTCCGACAGTGAGTCTTCCTCCCACGCTGCAGGTGAGGTCAGATGCAGGGATCAGAGCAGGGGCCTTCACCACATGGAAGGAACAGAGGCAAGGGAAAAAACAACACCAAGAACTGAGATTTCACCGGCAAACTGGCCTCCTCCCAGCTTTCCCTGGAGCTGACCCTGAACCTCAACAATGCCACAGCACAGAAGCCCCAGCTTCATAATCATCACTGCTCTCCAGCTAACGTTTCAACTACCTTTGCATCCATTCTTTCCCTGTGTTCATCAAAATTTATTGACACACAAAACAGTAATTTGTATTCAAAACCACTCATTATGATAGAACAGCAAGTACTTTATGACCTCATTCATTCAGGTTTGTAAAATCAAAGAAAAGTCTAGAAAGGTACACGATCCATTATTAATAGTAGACCCCTCTAACGAGGGGGCAGCGGGGTGATACAGGGTGCTGAGATTGGGATGACTTTCACGTTGGTCTTTATGCCCTTTTTTGTACTGCTTTTGTTTTGTTTTACTTTGTTTTATAATGGGAGCTTTTTAAAGAGAAAAAGAAATATCCATTGCTTCTCACCCTTCTGCACATGCTTGAGCAAAGATGGAATGCAAGGGGCTGCGGCCCTTTGTATGTGTTCTTGTTTCTGGTAAACGCTCCCACCTGAGTCCCTCACACCTGGGCTTCACAGGCACTAACTCAACTTGTGACATTCGTGTGCATGTTTGGGAAACTGAGCTGTTAATGATTCCTAATGGAGTGATGAGCTGGCATTAAGGTATCCCCAATTCACTAGAAATACAACTAGGAAGAGGAAACTCTAATGAAACTACCCACATACCAGAAAACAAAAGCATGTTCTGTCAGGCATGGACTCCACCCAGTTCCTGAAAAACAAGCCGATGAAATGCATTTCTGCAAAGCAAAAGACTCTCAGGAAAACTCAGGTGGCTAGAAGATCTCTCCTCTTGACCCAGACAGGATGATGAGGGCCACAGACAGGCAGGAAAACACAAATGAAGCCAAGGACAAAGGTCTGTGGAACACAGCCTTCGAGGCTGTGCAGGGCACAAAGGCTGCTGGGCATCAAAAGCTGCTCACCTGTAAGGGCATCTAAGAGACATTCAGCGAAAAAATAATACATTTCATAGTGCTGATTTTTGTTTTAAGCGTGTTCGTGTTTATGTTGTGTAAAACCTCCAAAAGGATAGAATCCAAATTTTTCATCACAGTTTCCTCACTAAAATGGGATTTTACTTTTTCCTTGATGCTCTTTTGTACCCTTTGAATTATCATTTTTGGCTATTCTTTTTTAAAAAGCATTATGTTTGAATTGATCGTCTTTATGCGTGTTCAGGTCTAAAGAATAGGCCCCAGGGAAGGGCACAGTCCCAGGACTCTGCTCAGGAGTAAGGCGGTGGCTGGGCCACTCCTGGAGGAGAGGACTCCTGAAGCAGCCTGGGGGGCTGCTGGGCCACGACGCGGTCACAATGAGAGAGAAGGAAAAGGGATTTGTGCAGCAATTTTATAGTATATTATTTTCTTTAATCTTCACAATAACCCTTCTGTGTAAATATACTAGCACTGTCAAGTGAGAGCCTGAAAGTGCTTTCTAAATGTCTCTCCAAATAGCAGCTCTACAATACTGCCAGAACAGCTGTCAGGAGCGGAACTGGACTTCGCATTTCCATGGCATCTCAGTCTCAAAGGGTGGGGAAGCTGAGGCTGCCCCTCAGGTCCTGGGCCAATTGGAAGAGGCAGGCCCAGAACGGGGGACTTTTCTCTACTTCCCCAGACCAACCCTGCCTCTTTGCCTCCCTTCTGTTCTTTTAGGGGCCAACCTGAACACCCTAAGAACCCTCCAGAACACCTTCCTTGACCCTCCAGCCCGGGCCTGTGTCCTTGGTCTATTCTCACCTTTCTCCACAACACCCAGCCCAGCCACACCAAATGACCACTGGTGTCCTTATGTAGGTGAGGCCTCCTTCCCTATCAATTGAGTTCAGTAGGTCAAGGCCCTTCTTTCTCTTCTTTTCCACGATAACTACTGCCATCTAACAGCAACTGACACAAGTTTTCAACAAATAATTGCTGAATGAACAGGGAGCTTTAAAAGTTGAAAGAGGTTCTTTCAAGAGGGAATTCCACAGACCTCATAAATAGGGTCCAGCTGAAGGGACCACCCTTGGTTCCTCTCAAATGGTACAGCAGAGATGTTTGCCCCAATACCCAGAAAAGTGGCTAAGGAGCAGAGACTACTATTGGTTTTACAAATGTTGGTATGCTTTTGAAGACTGGGAAACACAG
>CAUYQV010021808.1:0-28001 GCA_963574575.1 Galagoides demidoff
TTGATACAATGATTAACCAAATGACATGAAATTTATGTTAACTAGCTTGATGAAAGTGTTTCAAATTGTATATGAAAACAGCACAATGTACCCCATGTTTGCATTAATGTATACAGAGATCAATTAATAAAAAAAAAAAAAGATCAGCCTGAGTAAAAGCAAGACCTTGTTTCTACTAAAAATAGAAAAAACTGAGGCAAGAGGATCTCTTGAGCCAAAGAGTTGGAGGTTGTTGTGAACTATAACCCCATGGCATTCTACCCAGGGGGGCAGTTTGAGATTATGACTTAAAAAAAAAAAGAATTGAAAATAATGTAACCTAAAATTTTGTACCATCATATTAATTTGAAATTTAAAAAGTCCTAGTGGGAAAAATGATAAAGACCACAGAACTACATGAAATGGAGATTTTAAAAAATTCCAGAAGGAATAGTTGGATTTTTGACCAAATAAATAAAAATGATACAGTGCTAGTAAGATGAATCACCAAAAAAGATAGAAGACTCAAAACAAATGAAATCAGTAATGGAAAAGGAACATTACAGCTAATACCACAAAAATGCAATTCATGTTCAGAAACTCTTATAAATAGTTGTGTTATTTACTTATTATATTACTATTAATATTTACTTATAAATAGTTACATTATTATTATTTAATAATACAGTAAAAAAATGAAGAAATTACGGGAAAAGAATTAATTGCAGGACATGTGCAAACTATCAAGACTCAGCACTAAAGAAATGCAAAACCTGGAAAGCCTAATAGTAGGTAATGATATTGAATCCGTTACACCACGTTTCCCAGCAAGAAAAAGCAAAGGACTGCATTGCTTCACTGAAGAATTTCATCAAACATATAATAAAGAACTAACATCAATTCTCTTCAAACAATTACAAAAAATTAAGAGGAGGGAATTATCTGTGCTTACTCTACTAGTACTGCCCAGTATTCTTAGACAGAAGGAACGAAATCTTTATTTTGTTGGAAAAACTACATGACCTTCAAGAAAAGTGAGCCAGTCTACAAGCACATGAACAAAACCTCTCTTCACAGAATATTGTCTTGCCAATTCATTCCTGACTTTAAACAATAAGAAGGAGCTATATGTCACTTTGTGTTCCATAACAGGGAAGTTGGGATTATATTTCTCTGTGAACTAAGAGCAAGAGTAATTGATAGTTTCTCAACACATCCTGACCCCTACAACAGTGATGTGCTGAGGGTACAGATACATGACCATAGGGCTATTGGACAAAGCTTTCAGCATTCCCAACCACTGAGGAAATAACAGCAGCTCTGGGGCCAGGACATGCCACATGCTCTCAGAAGAGGACTGAAAGCTAAGAGAGTATATACCTATTTATTCCTTCAGACACATCACTCTGAACTCATTCCATAGTGGCCTTTGAAAACTTTAGATTTCTTGTGATAAGAAAATCACCACTCCTTTTCAACATAATACTGAATATCCTAGCCAGAGCAATTAGAAAAGAGAAAGAAATAAAAGTCACCCAAATTAAAAAGAGAAAGTCAGATTATCTGTTTATTGATGACATTACCTTATACCTCGAAAACTTTCAAGACATGACAGAAAAACTCTTAGATTTGATAGATGAATTCAGTAAAGCTTAAGGATACAAAACTACCATGCCAAAAATCAGTAGCATTTCTATTCATCAAAAACAATCAAGCTGAGAACTAATCTAAAACTGTAGATGACAGAAACAAATGGAAAAACACCTCATGGTCGTGGATCAGAAGATTTAATATCATTACAATGGCCATACTGCCCAATACAATCCAAAGATTGTTCAATGCTCTCAATATGAAAACATCAATGACATTTTTCACAAAATTAGAAAAAACAATCTTATAATTCATATAAATCAAAAAGGGAGCCCAAATTTTCATAGCACTACTGAGAGAAAAGACCAAAGCCAGAGGCGAAACAATACCTGCCTTCAAATTATGTTGCAGCCTACCATAAACAAAAATACCTGATAGTGGGAAAAAAATAGATGCTTTAAACAATGAAGCAGAATGCTAATCCCAGAAAAAAGCCACATATCTACAGCCCACTGACTTTGACAAAGTTGACAAGAACGAACATTGGAAGAAAGTACACCCTTTTCAATAAGTGGCACAGAGAATATTGGATTGCTTGCTATGCGCAGAATAATAAATCTGAGTGACTGTCTCTCACCATCTGCAACAATCAACTCAGGATGGATTAAAGACTTAAATGTAAGACCTCATGCTATAAAAATACTACATGAAAATACAGGGAGAGACATTTGTGCACATTGACCTATGTAGAAAATACATGACTAAGAACTCAAAAGCATAAGCAAGAAACACAAAAATAGACAAATGGGTCTCAATTAAACTAAACAGCTTCTATAGAGGAAGAGAAATAATTAACAGATTAAACACAGCATGGGAGAAAGTATTTGCAAAAGTTCACCTAACAGAGACTGATGTGGAAAATTTACCAGGAAATCAACAACTCAGCAACAAACATACATGTCATTATGACTAGAAACAAACATTTTTACTGAACAAAATGTTTTTCTCACCTCACAGAATTTCAAGGAATGATTCACCTAATTCAGGTTTCCTAATTCAGGTTTCTGAGGTTGATTTCTGGACCTCATTTCTACTCGTTTTCTTGGAAATGAATGGATATACAAGAATAACAAGGAAGCAGTAGAGCACAGTAGGCAGGAACTCAGGTTCTGGAGACCGACAGCCTTCTATACAATTGTCCAATATATAACAACCTTGGCATGTGACTAGGAAATCTCAACTATAAAACTGAGATAGGAATAAAAATCATCCCTATAGAATGAGATGCTTCTGTAGATTATATGATGTAAAGTAAATGACTAATAAATATATCCTAATATAATCAGTCATGGTCAGAAATGTTTGAGGAATACAAATACATGAAAGTGATTGTGAAATTTTTATTTATGAAGATGCAACACCAGATTTGGATACATGGACTAGCTCATAAGAGTGTAGCCAGAATTTGGGGCAAAATCTAAACTCAGTTTAATTCTCAGAGATAATTATGTTTATTTACTAACTACGGCATCAGAATAGTGAATGCAATATTCACAGCAATTCTTTGAATTCACATGAAATTTTCCCAGACGTGCAATTTGCTCATCCTCAAGACCAGTTTCACACCCTATCAATGTTCCTTTTTCCTGATATCCCCTATACCCCTTTAATGTTCTAGGCAAAATAGTGCTTGGTATAGTAGATGGAAATTCTGCTCTCTGTCCCATGCAGAGACTCAGTCTTCTAGAAAGAGAGGGCAGGACATGGGATGCTAAAAGAGCTGAAGTGTGAAATGTAGATCTTACTACAAGTGCAGTGGGGAAATCTTAGAGGATTTAAAGCAAGAAAGGAATATGACTTAATTTCTAGTGTTACAAGATCATTCTGGCTATTGTTAAGAGAGCTCATAATGAAGCAGTGGGACCAGAAGGTTACCAAGAACAGTCAGAAGCTACAAAAATCTTCTGGGGGATCAGATCATGGCCTGAACCAAGGTCTTATAGAGATTATCCCAGGAGTCATTTGTGGGATATATTTTCAGATGGATTCAAGTAGTTTTGCTATTGGGCAGGGCCTTGGAGAGTGAGAGGTGAAAACTGACTTCTATATTTTTGAACAACTTGGTGAAGCAACTGTCATTGGCTAAGAAAGGATTGGGATGTGTACTGGGCAGAATTGGGTCCCCTCAAATTCATATATTGAGGCTGTATCCCCAGTACCTCAAAACATAACTGTATTTGTAGATGGGCCAAAATAGAGAGGTGATTAATTTAAAAGTGAGGCTGTTAGGGTGGCTATCTGATGGGTGTACTTATAACAAGAAGAAATTAGGACACACAGAAAGACACCAGAAATTCATGTGCACAGAGAAATCCCCAAGTAGGACACAGAAAGAAGGTGGACATCTGGAGGCCAAGAAGAGAGGGATCAGAAAAAGTGGACTACTTTTGAGTTCTGTAAACTGTCAGCTGAGCACTGGTTAACATCTTGATGCTGGGCTTGGACCTCCCGCACTGATAAATTAAACTTCTGATCTTTAAATCACCCAGCCTATGGTATTTAGCTAGAAAAACTATAGCAAACTAATTTGGAGCATAGTAGGTTTTAGCAAGTTAAAGTCAAGAATTATTTTCTTTAAATTTCAAAATATTAAGGGGCTACTTTTTTTTACATGGATGAACTTAATTATATTGAAATCAGTGATTTGAATATACCCATCAGCAGAGTACTATACCATGTACCCAATAGGTACATTTTTATCCATCATCCCAGTTCCAGCTTCTCCTTTCCTAGTTTCTAGTGTCCTCTACAGTACTATATGACTGTGTATACCCATAGTGCTGGCATATCAGTGAGAATATGTGGTTTTGTTTTCCTATTCCCCATATCACTTAGGATATGAGTCTCTGCTTCCATTCTCATTGCTACAAATGACATTATTGTATTTCTTGTTTTTGGCTTTATGGTTCTCCATGGTGTTGGGGGGGTGTGTGTGTATGTATACACATACATATATATGCAAATATGTAATACATTCTTCTTTTTACACCATTTTTTCTTTATTTTCTCCCTGATTGAGGGGCAATTAGGCTGGTTGCATAGCTATGAAATTGTTAATTGGGATGTGATAAAATTTGGATGCAGGTTTGTATTTTATATGGCTTATTTCCCTTTGGGTGGGATTGCTGAATAGAGTAGAAGGACTACTTTTACTTCATTGAGAGATTACCCTACTGTTTTCTGAAGAGGTTGTACTCTTGCAGTCCCATCAACAGCATATAATTCAAAAGCTTCATCTAGTTCAAAAGCTATTGGTTTTTGATGTCTTAACACTGATCATTTCGATAGGGATAAGGTGGTATCTCATTCTGGTTTTAAGTTGCATTTCCATGATGATTCATGATGTTGAATATTTTTCAGGTGTTTGTTGGCCATTTGTTGAACTTCTTTTGCATATACTTTTTGTGGATATATTAAGTTTAATATCCACTTAGCAGGCGGTGGATGCCGTAAGAGCTTCACCTCCCCAAAGGCACCTCAGATCCTGCTGCAGTCCTGCTCCTCGCTTTCACCCCACCTGCCTCACAGACAATGTCTCTTTCAGCTCTTCCATAGCCTCTCTCTTTGTTGTGTCTGGTGAGTTTATAGCTGATATTTATTCTTTCCTGTACTCTAATCTCTTTACCCTTATTGTGGACATTGGAAAAGGTCAGGGAAATGGCCTGAGCTGACTGATATTTGAAGTATTGTCTGCTCTCTTCCTGTACTCACAAAGCCTGATGTCTCCCTGGATTGCCACCAAATTCCAGTTCTGCAGCCATCTTCACAATGAAGCACATCTCCCTGGCACTCGCCTCTATTCCTTCTCTTGGACCTTTCTTTCCTACTCAAGGCCTCCCATCAACCACTTAAACAGGGCTTCTCTTCTCCAGTTTCTCTTACAAGTTCTGTCTAGAGAAAGCATAGACAGCTCTGATCTCCAAAACATCAGAGCACATACTAGACCCAAGTAACTACATTCCGCCCCCACAAATTATATTAGTCCTAACTATTACTCTTTTGCTTCCTACATAACCAGAGAAGAATTGCCAGCTGGCAACATATTTAACATTCAGAAATATGTTAACATATTTAATATGTTAATAGTTATGGTATAACTATTTATACCAGTGGGTAAAAAAACTATCTGCCTTGTCAGTGGGTAATGGCATTTATATGTAGCCAACCCCACTGTATTAGGATGAGTTCCTAGAAGAATTGCCAGCTGGCAACATATTTAACATTCAGAAATATGTTAACATATTTAATATATTAATATGTTAACAGTTATGGTATAATTATTTATACCAGTGGGTAAAAAAACTATCTGCCTTGTCAGTGGGTAATGAAATTTATATGTAGCCAACCCCACTGTATTAGGATGAGTTCCTATAACGTGGGGTATCTTCAAAGAGATCATAGAAAATGCATGTTAGGAAAAGAAAAATGCTTTAATTTTTAAAATTGCTTGTCATAAAATAATACATTCTAACTTGTCATGACATGTGTGAACAGGATCCAACATCAGGTTATTAGAAATATAAGGAACAAAGACGACCAATTGGAGCAACCTAGATTCTGCAAAACCTGAAGTGAGAACAAACATCATATTTGTGGTGAAGCTTGGTTGCAAAATGATCAAATCATTGATACTCGGCACAATGTTTATGAGAAAATTGCCTGGAGATATCAGCAGTTCATAAGTGAAAAACTTGGCTCTTCTTCCTGCGCAAACACCTCCACTCCACCATTATGGACACCAGCCGTGTGCAGCTAATTGAACTGGCCAGGATCACCAAGGGGCTGGGTAGGACCAGCTCACTGGGGACAGTACACTCAGGTGCACATGGAATGTATGGAGTACATGTGCTTCTCTGACAGTGGCAACATGAAGGGCCCCAAGCTTAAGGGTGTCATACTCATCCTGTTCCAGTTAGAGTGAGAAGCTCAGAGATTATGCTTAATGTCGCTCTGGCTCCTAGGTGTCAAGGTTGCTACCACTTGGCTTAGCCAGGGATGATCTATAAATCTTGAATGAAGCATTTATATTGTATGTAAAATAAATAAACAAACAAAAAAATAAATGGAAAACTTGCTCTGAGAATGGATGAGGTAATGTAGAAAATAAAGCCTGCAGCAGCAGCAGTTAATCCATATTGACTTACAGGGAAAAAATTAATTTCTTTCATGTCTTCATTGAAAAGGGCTGAAAAGTAAGAGCAGAAAGAATAGCCAATGCCATAGCCATTTTGAGAAGTTCATGGAGCACAATTGTAATGGAAAGATTAAAGTTGAGCAAATTATTCACTCAATGGGAGTCAAAATAGTTGTGCCCTTTTCTTCTACAGAAAGGAGTTCATCTTTCAATGGAAATTTTAAATAAGTGGAACCAAAGGCAATGCTGAAACATTACTTCCAAGAATTGTAGAAAGACAGAAAACATGGCTTTCCATATGATCCTGAAGGCAAAGCACCATCAAACCAATGGCCACCAAGAGAAGGACATGATCCAGTCAAAGCACAGGCCATTCAGTCAAGGCCAAAGGCTAAGGCAACTTTTTTTTTTGGGGGGGAGGCTCAAAGCATTTTGCTTGTTGGCTTCTTGAAGGATTAAAGAATGATAGCATCTGGTTGTTATCAGAGTTTTTTGAGAGAGATAGACAATACTTTACTAGAAAAAATGACCAAGAAATTTCCCACAGAGAAATGGGAAATGGTCTTCCTGATCATCACAACCATCCTGCTCATATCTCTCATTAAATAGTGGCAATTCTGAGAGTGTCTCAAAGGAGAATCATTACACTTTCACCTTACAGTCTTAGTTTGGCTTCTTACTACTTCTTTTTGTTTCCTAGTCTTAAAAAACTCTGGAAGGGGAACCCATTTTTCATTAGTTATTAATGTAAGTAACACAACATTAACACGGTTAAGTTCCCAGGACCTCTAATGCCTCAGAGATGGAAAAATTACTTTTGGTCTAGTGCCTTTTTTGATGAACTTTGGGAAATAAAGTGTATATTTTTATTTGCATATGTAATTCTATTTTTGCATTAACATTTTGAAGTTCCCTCATGTTACCTATAACCCTGTAGGGCGGCCCGAGAAGACACTCATAAACAGAGCACAGGTGCACCTCATTCATACTGATCAGGTGTCCGATAGTCAGTATCTTCAGTCTCATGGCCCTGCCTGCTGTACTACCAGCCAAGTAATCATCGAATTACCACCAGCTTTGGCCAAACTGAACAACAATGAAAGACCTACCCAACATCTGAAGCCCTACATGGCAGTCAGGGATATGGACTCTGCTAGATTTTACATCAAAATGATAAAATCCTGATGGGGGAACTTTCTGTTGTAACAGAAGACTCAGTCTCCAGAAAGAGAGTAACTAGTGGAGGCACTCTACAAAAACATGTTGGAAGCACAGGATCTGGAATTAAAATGTTAAAAACCAAAAGTGAAACAAAGGTAGTAAGAAGACCCTTATTGAGAAGACTGAATAAAGAAATTGTCTCAAAACACTCAAAAAAAGAAGCCAGGTATATGATGAAAACAGAAGTGACTGGGGTAGAGTCGAGGAGGGGAAGGGTCCATGAAAAGTGTAAGAGGTGAGTCCAGGATTGGAAAGGCTTTATTAGCAGAGAAAAGAGAGAAAAAGAACAATGTGGAGTCTGACCAACAGTCAGCTCAGCGTTCATAGTTTCAAGAGGCTGTGATTATTCCTTTATCAGTAGGGGTAAATATGGAAGAGTGGGTCCCAGAGGGAGTCATCCCTTTTGCAGAGAGATTAATGTTTTCACTCAGGGCAAATCTAGGAATTAATGACTTAACTGGCTATCAGCTCCAGGACCAGAGTAAAAGCTACACTTCAGTTGTTTTCCCAGGAGCAAGGGCCTTGAAGTATTCCCGGGGCATGGAGAGGGGATTTGCTGTGATGATGAAGTTTGGTTCCTGGCTTTTTTTTCTCCCACCAGCTGTCTCCCAAGAAGGCTGTGCTCTTTGCAGGGCCATGATGATTTCTTTTCCATAAAACTTAAGCATGGGGGCTCGGCGCCTGTGGCTCAATTGGCTAAGGCACCAGCCACGTACACCTAAGGTGGTGGGTTCGAATCCCCAGCCCGGCCCGCCAAACAACAATGATGGCTGCAACCAAAAAATGGCTGGGCGTTGTAGCGGGCACCTGTGGTCCCAGCTACTTGGGAGGCTGAGACAGGAGACTCGCTTGAGCCCAGGAGTTGGAGGTTGCTATGAGCTGTGATGCCATGGCACTCTACCCAGGGGGATAGCCTGAGGCTCTGTCTCAAAAAAAAAAAAAAAAAACAAACTTAAGCATCGGGAGGATGCGTTTTGAACATAAAATGTTGATCAATAACTTTTAGTAGTGTGGCAACAAATGAGTGTCATTATGTAGCAGAAAAGAATGCTTATATTAATGAAAAATCTGAGAAACAGAAAACAAGGACACTGTCTAAGTAATAGACGATCAAGGTGAGAAAACAAAGAAATGTCAGCTCCTGGAATTATGGAAACTTTTGACAGTAAGAGAGAAAAAAACAAAGCCCCCCGAAAGGCCTGTAAATAGTGAGGAGAATTATTTCCAGGAATACTCATTTTTTCCCTCAAAGTCTCAAAAAATAGACAACTAGTATTTATAAATAAAAATAGAAGATAATTTCAAAAAACAGATGATGCCAAATCTTATAGACAATAGAAAAAGAAGAAACCCTTCAAATTCATTCCACTACATCTGGATATACCTGTGTTCTATAACATCAGGACTTTTCTGAATATTGCCAGATGAAGATAATCCTGGACAATCATTTGGGTCCTGAGCAGGCTAAGGGGAAACCTTCTATAATCCATGGGTGCCCAAGTGTGCATTGTTAACGTACATCTCAAACTTTCACAGAAATGATTTATATGTAATCACAACTGAAGCAGAATATGATATGCATACGTATAAATGCACCATGAGTGATGGAGTTTTGGCTTTAAGAATAGCCAGAAATTGTGACAATCTTCACTTTAAGCTACACGATTGTGTGCAAACACATAGACACCAGAGGGTGCACATAGCCTCAAAGGAACAACACAAAAGGATAGAGTCCTTATCTCCTCAAACAGATTGAAAAGTGAAATGATTCATTCCAATATCTGTGCCAGTTGCTTGCTTTGAGGTTATTCAAAAGCATTGCACAAGTTAAAATTTGTGCCTTTTGGAAATGAGACACTGACAACATCCTAGCTGGTCCATCCTACATGGCTAAAGTTCCAAAGAGTAAAGAGAGATGCAGTTGACCTATTGTGAACAAAGCAAGACCTATTCTTTGAGGTGGGGAGGTCCACGCAGGAGGGACCTGAAAGGCACCATTGTTCTGGTCATCTTCATAAAGGGAGCTGCCCCATTTCTCCCAGCACAGAGTTGGGAGCAAACGCTGAGCCTCCTCCAGGATGCTGCTGATCCTGCTCTCTGTGGCCTTTCTGGCCCTGACCTCAGCTCAGAGCCTCAGTGAAGGTAAAACAAAGGGGAGATTTAAGGTGCTTGACTTTTCTTAGGGGATCACTATACAGAGGAGGGGGGGCAGGGGATGGAAAGAGGTATAGGGCTGCAGAGTCAAGACAAGAAAAAGAACTATTATGTCTTCATTTCCTGCCATGGCCATATATTTATTTAACAGAGTTTAGCATCCAAAAAGCATTTTGACCAATTTTTTTTTCTGCCTTAAGTCAATTTTATTATACCATTTTAAAGTCTGATGAAATTTTAAGTAGAGAGTATTCATTCACCCAAAACATTTTCATTAAGCATTTGCTATGTGTCAGGAAGAGTTCTAGGGGTTGGAGTCCGGTCTCCTCATTTTTGAGATAGTGAAAAGAGCCAGGGAAGGACACTGCCAGCTGAAGGTACTGGAGCCCAAGACAGGTGTGGATCTCTCTTCATTTCAAAGCAATTTTTCTCCCTTTGTTGGGTGAGACACTGTGGCGGTCACTGCTCTTCTCCATGCTCCTCAGCACAGGCATGAAGAGAATGAGGTCGGGATCTCCTGAACTCCTCCCCCTAAAACTGATTGCTCATGAGAAAGGTTTGCATTTCTAGTAAGATCTCTCTGACAGTGCTGAGACTGGCATAAAGATTAATGAGGGAGCCACTGTTGTGAAGTTACTGTAGTAATGGAAGTTGACGTTGATGAAAGGGACATTGCTGTACACTGGATGGAGTGTCGATGAAGCAGATGAACACAAATGTAAGCTACATCAGAGACAGACATTCAGAAAATAAATTTGTCTCTCCATACACAGAGATCCATAAATATCAGGGCCTTACACTGTTAAATTTTCTCCTGTTCACATTTAATGTTTCAATATATCGTGAGATGTTTCTGTATCCTGGTGTGTACTCCTGGCTCTTCCTTTTGAGGAAGCATGTTAATATAATCACCTTCTTCAGAGAAGTAGGAAGATATTAGGACAGTAAAATAGAACCTTGAAATGGCAGAGCACTTACCATAATTAGCATAAAAGTTTGAGGGATCCCAGGGAGGAGAAAAGGATCTGTTCCCTTTTGAGTTGCTGGTTGATATTCTGCACAGTAACAATCCTGCCTCCTCCTTGTGGTTTCTTCTCTATCCACCAACACCACAGACAAAAGGAAGGAGATTATTTAGGGGACGCTCAGGGTGTGGACTAAAGTGCCCGCCCTTTCCTTGTGCAACACTGGAGAGCCCTGATAGATGTAACCTTAATTACATCCTGTGTTTGTTTCTCTAGAAGTGAACTCTGAAGAGTCTTCTTTTGCAACATCAGGTAAATTCCCATATCCTCACTCAATTTTATATTCCTAATGTTCCTGAGGATTATTCAGCTTTTCAGGGTTGTCTCACCATCCAGGGGTTGATTCCAGTAGTGCTCCTATACACATAGGTAAATCTCACCCAACTGTGACACTGGGAACCATGAGCAGGGCTGCCACCTTGAATGCCAGAAAACTATGACTGAGATGACAGCAGGTGAGGTGGTCTGATGCCCTAGGTCAAGAAGGGCAGCCCAGAGTGTCAAAGAGGAAGTGTCCTCATTGTGACTCCATCCCACTGAGAGCCCACAGATGCTTCCTTGTTTCTCAGTCTTGCTCTCACAGTTACATGACTTTGGGGAGCCACATAAGAAAATTGGTGTGTGGATCTTTTTCCCTGTGTTCCTTTACTCAAATCTGCCCCTGTAGTTGATGAAAATGTGGCAGAGCTCCCAGGTGAATCCTGAGTGGGTCCTTCCCATTGTCTTTCTCTTTCTATTGGTAATTCTGTTTCTCTACTCAGGGCTCCAAGTCTGAGAGCCAGCATTTGTCTTCACGCAGGACTCAGATCACAGACTTAAGAGTCATACATAGCAAATTATTAGAGCATCCTCTATGGACCTGCTGACATCACTGATACTAATAATCTTTTTCTTTTTCTCCTGTCCTTGGACACATCCCCTGTAAATTCTGAAGTGTAGAAGATCTTTGTTGTTATCAATTTGAAGGGATCTGCTTGCTCCAGGATCCATGAAATTAGACTTTCTTTTTCACCAGGGTAGTGATGAAGAGTATCTACACAAGGAAGCTGTGGGCAGCAGGAAGGGTGTCAGTGGGAGAACAGCTCTGTGAGATAAGATGAGAGAGGTAAAGATGGAGGAGTGTTTTGCACCACTGAACTTGTCTTCTCTTGTGCCCTATCCATGAAGATGGAGGATACTCTAATCAGGATTCAGATGAGGAACCCCAGGGAACACTTTTGGAAGAATACCCTAATGGTGATGCTGGAAGCCAAGAGGATAACCTAGAGCAGGGACCACCCCCACCGGGAGACCAACAGCCCTTTGGTCACCCACCTCGTCGTGGACCCCATCAAGGACAACCTAGACCAGGACGCCATCCACAAGGTCCTCCCCCACCATTTCCTGGAAGGCCTCAGGGACCACCACCACCTCCCCAAGGGGGCGGACCACAAGGACTTCCCTAGTAATCTTCAATTCAAGGATAGGTACGATTCTAATTGATTCTCTATCAAAGGCCCTCACTGGTCCACTTCTCAGACTTCATTATGGCAATGAATTGACTATAGATATGATGGGATTTCATAAGGTCTTTTCTTAAGATTTCTCTAGACATTATGGAATAGCTTTGCTCATTCCTATATTGTTAGTGAGCTCTTAATGGCAATTCTGATTAGGACAAACACTCTCTTTGAACTTCCCTTTTCCTAAGGCTTACCTGTCTTACATTGGGTGGTAATGAGAGCCCTGCTCTCCCTTTGACACCCTGGGACTGAAGCTCAGCCTCACCAACTTGCTGTCCCAGGTTTCCACCTGAGCACTCCATTCTCGTCTGCCTCTCATCAGGGTTCTTTGGTTAAATAACTAAGCTAAATGATACTTCCCATGTTTCTGCTACATAGTGTATAGTTTTAAAAATACTTTTTAATTCATTGAACCTCGAATGAGAAAAGTACACCTAACTTAGAAAAAGTGTGAGAAGCTAATTTTCAAGGGCATCTATCTATCTCCCCACCCCATCTTCAAAAGGCACTGCTATCATTTCCTTTGGAGACAGTCTTGAAAATATTTATGTGCATATGTAATTTTTCCACACAAATGATGTCCTTTAATAGGCATGGGGAACTGGCAGTCTGGAAGCCACATGTGCATCCTTTTGCATGAAGCCAAATTTTACATGGCAAATCCTTTTATTAAAAGGGGTAATAAATCAATGTAACCTGGTTCTTTGTACCCTTAATCAATCCCCAACAATAAATAATATAAAAAAATAAAAGGGGAGCAGCAGAGAAGTATGAAACTTTCCTTGCCTCCATTGGTGCTTACCAATGAACAATCTTGAAATCACAAGGCCACAGTTTCTCCCACCCCTTAATTTCTTTAATATCAATTGATATTTAGGCTGTTACCAGTTTTTCACTATTCTAAGCTATTTCATAGGGAACATTTTGGTAAATATAACATTTAAGATTCTCAATAATAATGAAAATACAAACAACCTAAAATAATATTAACTCCTCATCTTGTAAGTCACAATTTAGAGTATGTTATTTGCTGGGTGGATAGAAGTAGTAAATAAAAAGAAATTAAGAAGTAGAGGGATGGGAGAAAAGATGGAGGGAAAGAAGTTGGGCTCTCACCTACCTCTTATTGTAATACTAGTAAGGAATTTAACGCTTCCCGCCATGTCATAATTTTTCTTGTCTGTTTGATTTGTTTAGAGAATGAAGAAGAAAGAAGAGTCTTTGAAAATGCCACAATGTGGGAATAATGCAGTCATAGCTACCACTTCCATATACCAATAAAGTAATCAGCATGCAATTTCTGATGGCTCTGTTTCTTTCTGGGTATTTGTGTGTTTGGAATTTCAGGGCCAAGAACATAATCAAAGGATGTTTAGGAACACTTGTCACTGATACATTCAGCAATTTTTCTCTTCCTTTATCCTAACAAGCCATCTGCCATGTGACAGTGTTCCAGCATTCCTCACCAATTCTGGATTCTATAGCCCAATTCGAAGTTGTTTTTTTTTTTAACTTACTTTCAGATCTTTATTTTTGCACATTTTAGGAAAATAAAAAAATTGTAACAACTGAGATGTAAGGTTCAGAGGCTGAGAAATCCATAAAATTTCCAGAATAATCAAGCTTGGTTTCTAGATAGACGAATGTTGTTCTATGCATAGAATTAGTGTTCTAGGAAACAAGTAGAATGTGGTTGTCTCTAGGCTCACTAAATTCTTTCTATTTTTCATTGTTCTATTCTCTGCCTCCCTCCATCCATCACCATTCTCTAAAAATACCTGAGATGCATTTAAAAAATATCTACCATGATTTATTTATTTATTTATTTTGAGACAGAGTCTCACTATGTCGCTCTTGGTATAGTGCCATGGTGTTACAGCTTACAGCAATCTCAAACAATTGGGCTTAAGCAAATTTTCTTGCCCCAGCCTCCCAAGTAGCTGGGACTATAGGCATCTGCCACAACACCCAGGTATATGTTGCTATAATGGTCATTATTGTTTAGCTGGCCCCCCAGGTTTGAACTGTTAGCTTTGGTGTATGTGGCTGGTGCTGTAACTACTGTGCTATGGGCATTGAGCCAACCACCACATTGTATTTTAAGGAGCAAAGATTTATAATAAAACTGCATCCTGCTTATAATAATTTCAGAATAACATGCTTAATTGTAAGATAACAAAAATTACCAACTTTAATTAAAGATGCTAAAGAAATGATGAATATAAAGTAATCATTTGCAAGATGGAAGAAGTTGACAGAAAACTATGTCTATACGCTTCTCACTATTACATTCAATGTCTTTGGAAAGAGTATATTTTAATGTCTATGTTTTATAACATCACGAAAGGCATAGTCTTACCATATTTAAATTTTTCTAATATTTAGTAAACATCAGTCTGTGAATTTTTGTATGATCATTGTTAAATAGAATATGTAGGAATGCAAAGACATTCCATTAGTAAAGACACTTTCTAGTACATGAACAAGTCAGCACTGGACAAAAATAAGATACCATACTGACAAAGGGTTGCAAATATGGTTTAACATTAAAAACTGGACACCCCCTATGAAGTCCACAAAAATTTCAGTGAGACGTTCCAAGAACTCAAAACAGAATGATTTCATCGTTAAAATCAGGAAGTAGACAACCCATTTGTAGCTCGATCCAATTCTCTGGCTTCTCTCCTAATATCCAGGGGGAAGCCTCCTTACTCCTGTCTATCATGGCCACACTATATTCCATGTAACATCCAGCCTAATCAAGAAGTTTACTTCTGTATTTACTTCCCATTTTGCCTTTGCATTGTTGATGTGGGCTTGTTTATGAGATTAAAAACATAAGCAAAACCTTGATAATATTTCCCATTCTTACCCAAGTTTTGCCAATATCCTGACACCTTTCTACCTACAGTGCTATTTACTGCCATCTTTATTGCAAATATTCTTGAAAAACAGTCTATCTTTATTGCCTTCACTTCCTTCCCTATGATTTTCTTTTCCACATATACCACAGAAGCTTCTTTACTCTCCACTTCACTTCTGTCATCTATGACTCCATTCCACCTGCTTCAGGCTTCAATTCTTGCTCCTGAATTTTGTTCTACCTCTCAGAAATATGACACCATTGATCATACTCTTCTGAAAATTTTAACAATACATCTTGGGACCTCACATTCTCTCTTAAGTTTCACAAAATTTCCTACTTCCATCCGGCAACCACAACTGATCCAATTATGGAGAAACATAGACTGCCAGAGAGAAAAGGAATTCTTAATACAACAGACATCTAACCAATAGAATGGGAGATGTTTCAAATCTGTGTCTCTGGCTCGATGCATGTGGCTCAAGTGGCTAAGGCACCAGCCACATATACCTGAGCTGGCGGGTTCAAATCCAGCCCAGGCCCGCCAAACAACAATGATGGCTGCAACCAAAAAATAGCTGAGTGTTGTGGTGGGCACCTGTGGTCCCAGCTACTTGGGAGGCTGAGGCAGGAGACTCCAGTGAGCCCAGGAGTTGGAGGTTGCTGTGAGCTGTGATGCCACACAACTCTACCCAGGGGGATAGCTTGAGGCTCTGTGTCAAAAAGAATAAAAATAAAAAAATAAATAAATCTGTGTTTCTGCCTAACACAGATCATGGGCTTTTAATGGAGGGGTCATGTGCCTTGAGGGAAGGTCACTGTGTAAGAAACAAGAGGCTCTATGCATTGAAAGCAGGTTGTGGGGAATGGTGAATCTTGTCAGGAAGTCTGCCCAGAAGCCCTTAGCTCTTTGTCTTGCAGAAAAGCCACCATTTCTGGGAAACAAATGGAAAGGTTGAGTAGCTAGTTAAGGGAGAAAATAAGGGTCATTGACAGTTTTTCATTGTGTGGCAAGGTACAACTCACCCATTCTTTTTCCCTTGGAGCCTCACACTTAGGGAATGGGAATGTTAAGTTTTATCTGGTTGCTTTCTGCATGGGATGTAGTTTGGTTAAGAGGAAGAATAAATAATGATGTTGGGCTTGTAACTGTAACATTTTCATAGATCTTGCCGGGTTGGTATACTGTCCCCACCAAGATAGTAAAGTATATATACAGTACTCATTTCTATCTGGACCCACTCCCAGGACATGCTGGTCTGTGTTGCTCAGGTGGAATCTCCATTTTGAAATTCCCCTAGTTCTTTATGAAAACAATTTTAGGGAGCTGATTTAGCAGCGAGGTAGGTGAGTAGAAAGGCAACAGATTGAAAGATCTTAGCCAAAGTGATGTCTTACTGGGAAGATAAAAATCCCCAGAGGATAAGCAAGTCACATAGGGTACATGTTTTCAGACATCCCAGGAAGTAGGGTTTGTGCCTTAGTAACCTCAGCATGTCCAGTTTGGCATTGTCCCTGTTTTGTAATGTTGCTTTCATCCATAAAAAGCTCCTTACCTGGTTGCAACAGAGGGTGATCTGGCAAATCCTAGAGATTAGAGTACAATGATCTGAATGTAATCATTGAAAGGTGAGCAAGAGTCCTTAGCCAGCAAGGTGGAAACCAGCTTCATAGTTAAATAAAATTATCTAAAAAAAAAAAAAAAGCTTGATATTTACTTATCCAGCCATTTAGTGATAATCAAAAGCATCCCTTTGTTCTAGTAGAGGTAATAACTAATGCATGGTGTGAACGATCACCAGTTGTCCAATGTGAACGTATGCGATACCCTATTTTCTTAGTCAGTTTAGGCTCTTGTAACAGAATACCATGGACTGGAAGGCATATAAACAATGATAATTTATTTCTCACAGACCTAGTCTTGATATGCAAAATCAGGATGCCGCCATAGTCAGGTGCTGAAGAGGACCCTACTTGGGATTTCAGAAGGATGGTTTGTCATCACAACTTCAGAAGATAGAGAGTAGAGAGATGGATCCCATGTCATCAATTCCTTTGATTAAGCCACTAATCTTAATATGAGGTTTTCACCTAGATCACATAATGCAAACCAAATCCCCAACTCCAAATACTATCACATTGTGGGGGAAAATTTCAATAAATGATTTTGGGTACCCCAGATCAGCACACTAAAACAGACATGAAGATATGGCATTGCCAGCTATCTGACAATAAACACAAAGGGAAAAAAATCATGAAAGCAGCTAAAGTGAAATAGTTTGTCTGTAAGGGGAGAATAACAAATGATAGAAGGAAATATCATCAGAAATACATGGAAGACATAAGGAAGGGACAATATATTTTTGTATATTCAGATACAAGTAGTGTCACATGTGATTTTTCTATCTGTTCAATTAATCTTTCAAGAATGAATGAAATCTACTACAGACATTGGGTGAAGGAGAAATAAAAGAACTTGTCACCAAGCTACCTACCTTCAAGGAGTTGCTAAAGAAAGAAAATAGCAAATAAAAAAAATTGAAACTGACTTGGTGCCTGTAGTTTGGTGGCTAGGGTGTCAGCCACATACATACATCAGACCCTGGTGGGTTCAAATCCAGCCTGAGCCTGCCAAGCAACAATGACAACTACAACAAAAAAACAGCCAGGTGTTGTGGTGTGTGCCTGTAGTCCCAGCTACTTGGGAGGCTGAGGCAAGTGAATTGCTTAAGCCCAAGAGTTTGAGGTTGCTGGGAGCTGTGACACCAGGGCACTCTACCGAAGGTGACATAGTGAGACTCTGTCTCAAAAAACAAACAAACAAACGAACAAAAACTTCAAACTCCAAGAATGAAGAAATGACAATGGAAGGAAATATAGCAGTGAATGCAATTCACCTTACTTTTCATACTGAGTTTCTGAGTGTACAAAATCGAAGTAAACCTTATAACACTATTTGATGTAGTGCTGAGCACATGTAGAGATATACTGAGGAAAATTTTATTAGAAATAGAGGAGGACAAAATGATACAGAAGGAATAAGTTTTACACTCTTTAATCAAATTCTTAAAGAGTTGACCTTATTAGACTGCAATTACTTGACTACATGTTATGTAATACTTATTGTATCCCATCAAAGAATGTACAAACAGATCGTCTCATAAATATGATACATAAGAAAAAAGGGAAATCTCAACAAAGTGTTCAGGCACAACTAAGGAAGTCAAGTCCTAAAAAGTCAGGATGATAACATGATAAAAAGCAATCCTGAAGTATAGTGAAAAATTTATTTGCCAACATATCAATAGTTACGTGAACTGTTAATGGTCTATATCAAATCATGTGCTTGAAAATTGGTTACTGGATTGCAGAAACATCATCAATCACTGTCCAATGTGGTATTTTACGGAAGTTTCGAAACCTGTTTAAGTCATACATGTAAATTAATGTTTTATATAACCTTTATATACTTTTATATTTTTAAAATTTATAATAGTATACAAAACAGGTACATTTTGTAAATAACCCATGTAACTCTCAGATGAACCCTTGCCTGGCACATGGAAGCTCCACTGGCAGCTAGTATTATGAGGATTGTCATAGGCTGGGGTTTTGATCATTTATTTGCCATATGCGTCATGTTCTTTGGGGTCATATGAGGGGCCTCATTGCTCTTAATATCCTCACTAGTCCTGAGAGACCCCTTCTAAGCCCAGGGTGTCAACTGTCACTCACCCCAGGGACAGCTATTTGTGTGGGACATATTCTGTACCTGTTCTTGTTAGGCTCCTTCCTCATCCTTTGGACAGCCACTTGGATTGGTTTCCATGTGAAATGAGCCTGCTTTTCCATTTTGGATAGATTGTAAGTGGTGTCTATTTGGAGTTTACTGACTCTTCTTTCTTTCTTTTGCTAAATGCTTTAAAATTATCTATAGATTTGTCATAAAATTAAAGCTGAAATCTGTGTGAAGTTAAAGAAAAGTTAGGAAGAAAAACTAGGAAAATAATATTTGCCAGAACAAAGTGGATTAAATGTTAAACAGAATTAGTGGCAGACTGAAACTTTCTTTATATTTACAAGATAATTTCTGAGACTAGGGATTTCTTTGTATTTACAGGATAATTTCTGATCCTTTATGGATCATGTGTGAAGATCCCTAAGATATGGTGTGCCACATGTGGTAGATGCTCTTCATACAAGTGGAGGATTTATTCCTTGTTGTAGTAAAACCATGATGGATGAACATGGAATAGCTCTCTCTGAGACAAGTTCATAATTTCATTCTGTGAGTTCATAGTTGCAAACATCACATTGTTTGTTGAAATACATATTAAAGGGCAAATAATTTTTCAACTTCACTCAATACAACCATCTCATTTTACCACACAAATCTGTACTTTGCAAAGGATTATCCTGCTGTGAGCACCAGAGTAAGAATTAGAATATCCATCTTCACTAACCCAAGTTCACACAGCAGTTGAAGAGATAGATTACCCCAATTATACTGACAGTGGCTCAATCATGAATCAATCTGGCAAGACTTATGCTGGATAAAATATTTAACTCTAAGACTTGAGACAATAAAAACTCTTGAAGAAAGCATGGGGAAAAACTCTCAACAGTTTAGGCCTGGGGAAAGAATTATGAAGAAGAACTTATTCGCTGTTGTAGCAACATATAAATAGATGGGATCTGATCAAGCTGAAAAGCTTCTGCACAGTCAAGGACACAATAAACAAAGCCAAAAGACAAACTTCAGAATGGGAGAGGATATTCACATGTTATGAAATCTGACAAAGGGCTAATAACACAAATTTATAGAGAACTCATGCAAATCAACAACAAATAGCACAGAACTTAATTAATCACTCTTCAAGAGAATAGAACCTTCAAAAACACATGAGAATATGCTCATTCATCCTAAGCAGTAAAAAATAATGCAAATCAAAACAACCTTGAGGTATCACCTAAACCCAGAGAGAATAGCCCATATCACAAAGTCCCAGAGCTACAGATGTTGCTGAGGATGTGGAAAGAAGGGAGCACTTATACACTGTTGGTGGGACTGAAAACTAATATAGTCTTTTCAGAAAGAATGGAGTGTTCTCAAAAAGCTAAAAATAGACTTTCCATTTAATCCCAATTTCCCACTACTAGTTGTCTACCCAGGAGGAAAACAATAATTTTACCCTAAGGACGTTTGCAGTGGACTATTTAAAGCAGCTCAATTCACAATAGCAAAGACATGGAAAGAATCTAAGTGCCCATGAACTTGTGAATGGATTAATAATTGTGGTATATGTATACCATGGATACTATTCAACTATAGAAAAGATAGAGACTTTATATCTTTTGTGTTTACCTTGATGCAGTTGAAGAACATTTTCCTTAGTAAAGTATCTCAAGACTGGAAAACAAGCATACCCATTATTAATTTGAAAGTAGTAGATGAAAAACTATACAGGTCCACACAAGAGGAAAAACAGAATTTGATTCAAGAAGTTGAGAGGAGGGAAATAGGAAGAGATCAGTAACCTCCCAAACAAATGTGTACAATGTAGGTGTGTATGGCATAACTCCTGGGTGAAGGACTCAAATACAACTTGGACTTTTCCTACTTAACAATGTAATCATATCTACCTTTATATCAATTTAAAAAAAATGGGAAAAACAGAGCAAGATGGTGGCCTAGTAATAGCTTCCTTGCAATTGGGCGTGGCGAGTCTGGGGAGAGGAGACTTCAGGCATCTCTGGCTGGTGGGATCTGCCCAGAAACATCCCTTTGGAGACACAGAGGGACTTCTGGACCCCATAAAGAAGACAAGAGTAGTGGAGAACTGGCAAGTTTTTGCGTGTGTTTGTTCAGTCTAATCCTGCCGGCAGCTGTAAGTACAGCAGCAGTGAGATTGCAAAATGGAAAGGCCTTACCTGTGAGCTGTTTGGGTTTTTTTTTAAAACTTGGCACTCAGTTGAACTACCTTGAGAGAACTTGAGCAAGAGAGAGGAGGACTTTAAGCATTGTCTGGGGCCCCAGACTGAGCTGCTGAGCTAGATGGAGCTAAGAGTGTTTGGCTGTGGGCCAAGTAGAGCCATTGTAGGAGAACTGCCCTGGCAAGCTCTGCCCTCAGGGTTGCAGAGCAAGGATCCCATGGGAATGAGTAATCTAGTGACTGAGCGGCCTAAAGGCAGGAACTGAGATACCTTACAGCCTTGGCCCTCAGAGGCATAGTGTGAGATTGGTTTTGGCACACTGGGTAAGTGGATAGCCTCTTCAGAAGTAATCCCAGTGACAAGTGCTTTCCCAGGAAAGTTTCTGATTATCCCAGGTTGGCAGTTTAAAGTGTCTTTTAAGTGGGCTCTCTTTAAGTGGATTTAGGCTCTCCACCCTGTGAAGTTTGAGAAATCAGCTGAGACCTCCAGCCCCCATCTAGTACAGCTGTATCAGCATTGTGATTAACATCTCATACTCTGGAAGATCACTTGTTGCCCAAACAATATTCATGAAGATACATATACTGCTTTGGGTTTTTTTTGTTGTTGTTGTTTGTTTTTTAATTTCAACATTTTCGCTATAGATTTTTCTTTTATTTACTTTCTTCATTTTTCAGGTTTAAATATAATTTTCCATTGTTGCCTTTCTTAACAATTATAACTTCATTTCTGCTAGTGTTTCTACCCCTATTTTTTGGGTTTTTGCCCAATTTTATCCTGTAAAGTTTTCTGTTTGCTTGTTTTGGTTTGATTTATAGCACTTTTGTCTTTCTTCTCTACTTGGTGGAGGCGGGGTACTGTGTCCAAACAGGCTAGTAAAGAGCTGCTGACCTCAAGGGAACCACCCAACCTGGCACCCCTGAGGATAGGGGTTTTTAAAGTTGGGTCAAAGTACCCTACTGTACATCTATATTCCTCCTGTCTCCCTCTTTCTGTGCCTCTCTTCTTTTTGTTAATATTCCCTTTTACCTAACCCCCTCTCCTTTCTCTATTTTCTTTCCTTTTTCTTTCTTTCTTTCTTTTTTCACTTCCTGCTCTTTAATCTTCTCATCCTTCTGGTCCTGTACCTAAAGGACTCATCAAAACCCTAGTCCAGAGGCACAGTAACTTAAAGAGCAAGAGGAAGTGAAAGGAAAACTAGGGCAAGGAAGCCAATAAATCACTCATGAGGAAGAACCAAAAGAAAAATTCTGGCAACATGAAAAACCAGTCCAGAGCAACCCCCCAAGGGACCATGAGGTAGCTATTACAGAGGATTCCACCTATAAAGAAATGTTAGAAATGACAGAAAGGGAATTTAGAATACAGATGATGGAAACAATGAAGGAAACTTTTGATAAAATGGAAAGTAACCAAAAGGAAATCCAAAAACAGAATAAAATAAGAGGTGAATGATATGAAGTATATAGAAAGGAACTGAAATGGTCAATTAAGGAACTTAAAGATGCAATAGAAAGTATCAACAACAGATTAGACCATGTGGAAGAAAGAATCTCAGAGGTAGAGGACAAAGCTCTTAAGATATCTCAGATAGTTAAAGAGGCAGAAAAGAAGAGAGAGAAAGAAGAATGCTCACTGACAGAATTATGGGACTTTATGAAGCATTTAAACATACAAATTATAGGTATCCCAGAAGGAGAAGAAGAATGCCCCAGGAGAATGGAAGCCATACTTGAGATTATGATAAATGAAAATTTCTCAAAATATCAGCAAAGATTCTGACACACTCCTTTTAGAGGGATATCAGACCCCAGGTCACCTCAACTCTAACTGAGCTTCTCCAAGACACATTGTGATGAACCTGTCCAAAGTCAAGACAAAAGAAAAGATTCTTCAAGCTGCCAAGAGTAAGCGCCATTGACCTACAGGGGCAAATCCATCAGGGTGACTGCAGACTTCTCTAATGAAACTTTCCAAGCAAGAAGACAATGATCATCTACCTTTAATCTACTTAAACAGAACAATTTCCAGCCCAGAATTCTATATCCTACTAGGCTAAGCTTTAAAACTGATGGAGAAATCAAATCATTTACTGATATACAAACATTGAGGAAATTTGCCACAACAAGACCAGCTCTACAGGAAATACTTCAACCCGTTCTACACACTGATCATCACAATGGACCAAGAGCAAAGTAAGAACTCAGAAATTAAAGGACAGAACCTAACTTCCACAATGATGTAAAAGATAAAACTAAGCAATGGACTCTCATAAAATAAGATGAATAGAACACTACCACACTTATCAATTATCTCAATAAATGTTAATGGCTTGAATTTACCACTGAAGAGGCATAGATTAGTTGATTGGATTAAAAAACACAAGCCATCCAATTGCTGTCTCCAGGAAACACACCTAGCTTCAAAAGACAAATTAAAACTCCAAGTTAAGGATTGGAAGACAATTTTTCAGGTAAAAGGAATTAAGAAGAAAAGAGGAGTTGTGATCTTATTTTCAGATATATGTGGATTTAAAGCAACTAAAGTAAAAAAGACAAAGATGGTCACTTTATATTGGTCAAGGAAAAAATACAATAAGAAGACATTGCAATTCTAAATGTTTATGCACCCAATTTAAATGTTCCCAGATTTTTGAAACAGACATTACTCAGTTTGAGCAATATGATATCCTATAATACCATAATAACAGTGGACTTTAATATTCCTCTTACAGAGCTAGACAGATCCTCTAAACAGAAATTAAACAAAGATATATGGGACTTAAATGAGATCCCAGAGCAGGGGTCCTCAAACTTTTTAAACAGGGGGCCAGTTCACTGACCCTCAGACTATTGGAGGGCCAGACTGCGGGCCCTGGGATGAGTTAGCTGCTAAGCAGGACAGGCAGTGGCGGCAAAAACACCCTGCAGGCTGGATAAATGTCCTAGGTGGGCTGCATGTGGCTTGTGGGCTGTAGTTTAACGATGCCTGCCCTAGAGCAACTGTGCTTGATAGATGCATATAAAGCACTCCATCCCAAAGATAAAGAATATACATTCTTCTCATCACCCCATGGAACATTCTCCAAAATTGATCATATCCTAGGACACAAAACAAACCTCAACAGAATCAAATGTATTGAAATTTTACCTTGTATCTTCTCAGACTACAAGGCACTAAAGGTGGAAGTCAACTCCAGATAAAAGTTGAACCTCACACAAAGTCATGGTAATTAAACAACCTTCTGTTGAATGACAGTTGGGTACAAGAAGAAATAAAAGAGGAAATCATTAACTTCCTTAAGTATAACAACAATGAAGACACTAGTTACCAAAACTTGTGGGATACTGCAAAAGCAGTTTTGAGAGGAAAATTCACCGCTTTAGATGCCTACATTTGAAAAACAGAAAGAGAGCGCATCAACAAACTCACAAGCCATCTTATGGAATTGGAAAAAGAAGAACAATCTAAGCCTAAACCTAACAGAAGAAAAGAAATATCCAAAATTAAATCAGAGATCAATGAGATTAAAAACAAAAGAATCATTTAGAAAATCAATGAAACAAGGAGTTGGTTTTTTGAAAAAATAAGTGAAATGGATAAACTATTTGGCCAGGCTAACCAGAAATAGAAAAGGAAAATCTCTAGCAACCTCAATCAGAAATGATAAAAGGGAAATAACAACTGATGCCACAGAGACACAAGAGATCATCTCTGAATGAAACTCTATGCTCTGAAATTTGACAATGTGAAGGAAATGGATTAATATTTGGAATCACACCCTCTCCCTACACTTAGCCAGGACGAAATAGAGCTCCTGAATAGGCCAATTTCAAGCACTGAGATTAAAGAAACAATAAAAAATCTTCCACCCCCAAAATGCCCTGGTCCGGATGGCTTCACACCAGAATTCTATCAAACCTTCAAGGAAGAGCTATTCCTGTACTCCAGAGATTATTCCAAAAAATTGAGGAGTAAGGAATCTTCCCCAACATGTTTTATGAAGCAAATATCACCCTGATACCACAACCAGGATAAGACCCAACTAAAAAGGAGAATTTCAGACCAATTTCACTAATGAATATAGATGCAAAAATTCTCAACAAAATCTTAGCCAATAGATTACAGCCATTAGATTATCATCAAAAAAATTGTACATCATGATCAAGTAGGTTTCATCCCAGGGATGCAAGGCTGGTTTAAGATATGTAAGTCCATAAACATTATCCACTGTATTAACAGAAGCAAAAACGAAGACTATATGATCCTCTCAATAGATACAGAAAAATCATTTGATAAAATCCAGCATCTTTTTCTAATTAGAATACTGAAGAGTATAGGCTTACATGGCACATTCCTTAAACTGATCAAAACTATCTATGATAACCCACAGCTAATATTTTACTGAATGGAGTAAAACTGAAAGCTTTTCCTCTCCAAACTGGAACCAGCAAGGTTGTTTTGTCACCATTACTATTCAATATAGTGCTGGAAGTTCTAGCCAATACAATTAGGCAAGACAAGGAAATAACGGGCATCCAAATGGTAGCAGAGGAAGTCAAACTCTCCCTTTTTGCTGACAATATGATCTTATACTTAGAGAACCCCAAAGACTCAACCATTGGACCCCTCCTGGAAGTCATCAAAAAATATAGTAATGTCACAGGATACAAAATCAATGTCCACAAGTCAGTTGCCTTTGTATACGCCAATAATGACCAAGATGAGAGGCTAAGGACAGAATTCCCTTCACCATAGCTTCAAAGAAAATGAAATACCTAGGAATATACCTAAGGAGGTGAAGGACCTCTATAAAGAAAATTATGAAATCCTAAGAAAGGAAATAGCAGAGGATAATAACAAATGGAAGAACATACCATGCTCATGGCTGGGAAAAATCAACATTGTTAAAATGTCTAGGCTCAGCGCCTGTGGCCCAAGTGGCTAAGGCGCCAGCCACATACACCTGAGCTGGCAGATTCAAATCCAACCTGGGCCCACCAAACAACAATGATGGCTGCAACCAAAAAAATAGCCAGGAATCGTGGCGGAAGCCTGTAGTCCCAGCTACTTGGGAGGCGGAGGCAAGAGACTTGCTTGAGCCCAGGAGTTGGAGGTTACTGTGAGCTGTGATGCCACAGCACTCTACCCAGGGTGACAGCTTGAGACTGTCTCAAATAAATAAATAAATAAATAAAATGTCTATACTTCCCAAAGCAATCTATCTATTCAATGCCATCCCTATTATAATACCAACATCATATTTTCAAGATTTGGTAAAATGATTTTGCATTTTGGTATGGAACCAAAAAAATAAAAAACCTCATATAGCTAAGGCAGTTTTAGTAATAAAAACAAAGCTGGGGGCATTAGCATACCAGATTTCAAGCTGTACTACAAAGCCATAGTGGTCAAGGCAGCATGGTACTGGCACAAAAATAGAGACATAGACATTTAGAATCAAATAAAAAACCAGGAAATGAAACTAACATCTACAACCACCTAAACTTCAATAAACCAAACAAGAGCATACCTTGGGGGAAAGACTCCCTATTCAATAAATGGTGCTGGGAGAACTGGATATCCACACGTAAAAGATTGAAACTGGACCCACACCTTTCCCCAGTCACAAAAATTGATTCAAGATGGATAAAGGACTTAAATTTAAGGCATGAAACATAAAAATCCTCAAATAAAGTATAGGAAAAACATTGGAAGATTTTGGCCTAAGGAAAGACTTCATGAAGACTGCTGTGGCAATTGCAACAACAAAAATAAACAAATGGGACTTAATTAAACTGAAAGGCTTCTGCATAGCTAAGGAGACAACAACCAAAGCAAATAGACAACCTACCCAATGGAAAAGGGTATTTGTATATTTTCAATCAGACAAAAGTTTGATAACTAAGATCTATAGAGAACTCAAATTAATCCACATGAAAATAGCCAACAATCCCATATATCAATGGGCAAGAGACATGAATAGAACCTTCTCTAAAGAAGAAAGTAGAAAGATGAATGGCTAACAAACATGAAAAAATGCTCACCATCCCTAATTATCAGAGAAATGCAAATCAAAACCACCCTGAGATACCATCTAGCCCCAGAAAGAATAGCCCACATCACAAAAAAATCTCAAAACTGCAGTTGCTGGCATTGATGTGGAGAGAAGGGAACACTTTTACACTGCTGGTGGGACTGCAAACTAATACAACCTTTTTGGAAGGAAGTATGGCAAACCCTCAAAGAACTCAAGCTAGACCTCCCATTTGATCCTGCAATCCCACTACTGGGCATCTACCCAGAAGGAAAAAAAATCCTTTTATCATAAGGACACTTGCATTAGACTGTTTACTACAGCTCAATTTACAATCACCAAAATGTGGAAGCAGCCTAAATGCCCACCAACCCAGGAATGGATTAACAAGCTGTGGTATATGTACACCATGGAATACGATTCAGCCATTTAAAAAAATGGAGACTTTACAGCCTTTGTATTAACATGGATGGAAATGGAAGTGGAACACATTATTCTTAGC
>CAUYQV010021811.1:0-50251 GCA_963574575.1 Galagoides demidoff
AGGTTTTGCCACAGAGGTCTTTCAGTGATAATTTAACCAGGACGGTGGATGTTTTGAACAGGTTGGTAGCTGGGCTGTAGGAGGAGTGCCTGCCTCCCTGGTGTGAGTTAAAGGGCCGGGAAAGTTCAGCCCGCCCATCTGCTCCCCAGTGGCCCTACTTCACTTGGAAATTTTTGTGATTAGAGAGACTCCATTGGGCAAGGGCCTTGTCTCCAGAGGACACCAACAAACAAGGCCATCCCGTCCCTGAATTTACCAGCAGTGCCCTTTCTGAATGCACAGTAGATGAGTGTGTTAAGGTGAGAAAGAGGAAGAGTGTGGTCCTGGGAAGAACTGGGCGGTAAGGGGTGGTGAAATCTGAAGCCACAGGCATGTGGAGGGGCATTTGCTGACTACAGGAGGATGAGAAAGGGGAGATGAGGGGGTGAGGTCTGGTCTACAGTTTTGCTCAAGGCTGCTTTTGCTTCTTAGAGTAACATAGACCTTATGAACACAAAACCCAGGTCTATTACAACTACCGACTTTTTCGTCAGATTGTACAATAACTTATAAATAATAACTATGCTGGTTTCCAGGCCCAGCATCCCAGTGGCCTGACTAAGTCCTGTGACTTCTGCTTGGTGATTCACCTTTGCTCCTGCCTCTGAGGCCACACCGGCTTCCACCTGAGCATTTGGAGACTCAGGTTCAAGTGTGTCTCCTAGTCTGCTCCACTCTTGTGCCCCTGTTCTAAATTATTGTTTGTTTTTTCTTACTGAGGACAAATGCTCACTTTGCGTCCAAGAGGTAATAATTGGATCCCAGCCCCATTCATTTATCTATTCACCAAACACTTGCCCAGTGTTTGCTTGTGGTTGGTGATCCTGGGGAACTAGAAACACGTGCCTTAAACACGGTCTCTGTTCTTCAGAAGTCCCTGCTAGAGTTAGAGGACTGCTCTGATGCCTCCATGACTGGAGTGAGAGGCCCCCATGACTGGGGTGAGGGGACTGCTCTGATGCCCCGTGGAGATCCTGGTCCCCATGACTGGGGTGAGGGGACTGCTCTGATGCCCCGTGTGGTTCCTGGCCCCCAATCTGGGATCTGGCCTTGTCTTAGGAATCCTGTCTCCCCTCTTCTTTCCTCCCTCTGAACACTGGGACCTGTTTCAGAACCACAGTTTCTTTCCAGACCCCAACCTTTATGCCATGAGGACTTGAGTTAAAAACACGTGCAAAATCCTCAAAGAAGCTTTGAAATGTTTCTGTTTGTTCCAAGGGTTGTGCGTTTTTTCTCACTGTCTTCACGGCAATGAGGTGGGAGTGGATTCACCGGAAGCCCCTGCCATTTAACAGCATCCTTGGCCCCTGCAGCCCCACACTTAAGCCCTTAGGAAAAGTCCTGTGGCAGATTGCTCTGGGTTCTTACAGGGACCCAGACAAGGACAGCTGTGGGAAACACAAGCTTTGACGTATGCTGCTTACATCCCAAGGGGAATAATTTGGAAGAATTTTTTAAGAAGTCTGTTAGAGGGGTTGCCATTGTACTGAGGTCGTGAGCTGAGTTCCTCTGCATTGCTTGTTATTCACGGCCTCCAGTGGGTTTTGTCTAATTAAGAAAACAGAAGCAGAGTGCTCAGTTCCTGCTCCTTGAAGCAATCTGTCCCCGTCTCCAACTGACGATGAATTTCTCTTCATCTTACCTGTTTTTCTATCTTCTCTTCTACTTTCCCTCCCTTTCCTCCTCCCTCCTTTCTTCCTTTCTCCCTCCATTCCTCCCAGATTCCTTCCTTCCTTCCCTCCTTCTTGCTTTCTTATAGTAAGGTGCATCCAGATAATGTGACTTATGTCTTTGTGGAAGAGGTGGCTAACCTTTCACCAAATATTACTACTTCCTTTCCACAGGGAAGACATGTTGCTAGGAACTGGCTGCCCACTTAGGGGCCACATTTCCCAGCCCCTGTAGCTATGTGCCTGCTTCCTACCTGTGTACTGAGAACAGAAGAGATGTAGGTCACTTCTGGGCCCCAGTGGTTAAGAAGTAGGAGTCTCCATCATGCTCTCTGCTCCTGCCTGCAGGTGGTCTCACACAGGTGCCCCCAGCCATGGGAGATGGAGCCCAGGATGAAAGGAGTCTGGGTCCCTGGTACACCACCTGGGTGGCAATCACCACCTCCTTAGGAGTACCCATCTGTGTGAGAAACAAACTTGTAAGGTGTCCTGACATGAAGAGTTGGGAGTTTATGTGTTTCAGTAAATAGTATCACCTAATACTGTTTGCTTTGTACAAATCACAGACCTAACTCATTTGGTAATGCCCAGATGAATGAGATGCAGTGTGTGATCGACAGCCTAGAGATTTGGAGGCATGAAGGGAAACAATCACAGTACAATTAGCCTCACAGCACTCAGCAGTTTAATAAGACTCTGCATGGCAAGTGACAAGCTTTATCAATTTGAATTGGCATTATCAAAGGGGAAATTTATTAGACAATACTCTATTATTGGTAAAAGGTTTAGAAAATCAAGCCACGTGTTAAAGAAGGATGCCATTGGTTCCAGGGAGAAACTGGGACAGGGGACTTCTGCGCAGTGCTGCAGGGTCACTCCTTGTCCATCAGGGTGGCCGGGGCCTGGCCGTGGAGGAAGGGCAGTGGCTGTGGGCTTTACAGGACTCAAGAGGGGCTGGGAGGAATGGCCCTCAGAAGCAGAGGAAAGAAGCTCTTTTATTCTTAGAAGAAAGGGAAGCAGACAAAATAATTGGTTTCCTCTACAGATGGAGCAATTATTTGTCAACTCCCCCCCCCCCCTTGGTTTATTTGGTGTGCTCTGCATTGTTCACGTTTCCTGTTTTTATGTCTGGCTCCTGAGCTCAAATTAGATCTTTTCTTTTTGTGCCTCTGCCTTTCCACCCCCAACAGTGCCTTGTATCTATTAGGCACTTAGCAAATATTTTTTACTGGTTAAGAAAAAGTAATTAGGGCAATATGGTGGGCTCAGGTTGCTTTAAATTCTCTCAGGGCCAGACCCTCTCTTGTCATTATCATCTCTGGTTCCTCCACATGAAACCTCAATTCCAGCCACCTGGGGCTTCTGAACATGCCTTTTGCAAGCAGCCTTCTCTGATATTTCCCTGATAATCTTATTCTTGCTTCTCTGGGGAGCCCGGCCTTCTCCCACCAGGCCCGCCTCTGCTGGGAAGCCCTCCTAAGCCCCACGTTGCATGCTGGCTTTGCCTCTTCTAACCTCTTAGCACTTCCCACCAGCTATGGGCAAGCACACATATTTTGTTACGTTATCCTTGTATTATTTTTATGCTGTTACATTGGTAACAAGTGAAAAGCCTAACATTTTATTTTATTTTTTCTCCAACTGAATGGCAAACTCTCTGAAGAACGGAAACAATGTAGCATGGCCCTCAGAGGGGCAGGTCGCCTTCCCTCCTGACAAGTCTTTGCTGACAGACTGGATTCATTCTTGTTTCAGTTCAAGCCAGTGATCCCATATGTAAGATAGTTACCAAACATTTGCATTAGTATAGTAGTTTCTTAAATGTACATATTTTCCTTTTGTTAATCTGTCAGATGGTTGAGTGGACTATCCCAACGTTTTCATTTTGAGATATAACCTTAGAGATGATGGCACCTACTGCTCAGTGAACTCAGACAATTGCTCATGGTGCAGGGAAGCGGCTTCTCCAGAATTGTAGACGGTGATCATTACCTGGATCACTGTTCCTGCATTGCCCTGTGTAGCGGTGGGTGGTATGTTGGGTACTCTGGGTCTGATATATATGGAAAATCACAGCAGGTATGACAGGAGGTGAGGAAAGGCTGGGCTGAGAAAGTTTTGACAGGCTGCAGTGTGCAAAGATTAGCAAACATCTAGATTCAGAACAGGGAATCATTAAATATTGGAAAACAAATTTACCTTTCTGTTTCCTTGCCCTCAGCCACACCACAGAACATCTGCTTCAGGACTCTGCCCCACATTTTGTGCCTTCTAGAGTTTCCCTGCTTCTTGCTCATGGGCTTCTTTTTAATCAGGACTGTCTTTGGTTTGCAAATGACACAAAGAGTAGGAACATTTTTTTATTTTGTGGCTCACAAAAGGATTCTGCCTACACTTGGAACAGAAACCATTTTGTATTAGAGAAAAATTTCCTTTCAATTTCTTATTCTCAAAAATGGTTTTCATTAATCACCACAAATGTAATAACATGCATTTTGATATTTGAGGGATTTATAGGATAATAAAAGGCTAAAATGAAATGGCTTGAGGATATATCTTTTTCAGGTCTCTTATTTTTTATAAATTGAAAAAAAAAATCAAAGTCCACATAGAAGAAGAGCAAAAATCCAAGAAAGCAGAGTCCACACTACTGACCGTGTCTTCACGACTAAAGCAGAAAGCAGAGTCCACCCCTTTGACCACGTCCTTATGACTAAAGTATATGCCTTCAATTTTGAAATTCAATGTAGAATTGTGTTACAAATCAAACAGATAAAATAGTCATTCAAAACACATATGCTTTTGGCCTGCATTTTAGTTTGTGGGACGTGTTAGTTAAAACACTAATGAACACTTCCAGGGGCCAGCACCCCAATAGTCTCCATGCGAGAGGTGGACCCTTGATCTGGGTCCTGCTTAATGACTCAGGACCCAGATCAAGGAGGAATGGCCAAACCATTTGTCCCTGGATTTCTCATTCGCTAAAAACCAGCCCACTAACTTATTTTAAAAAATTATATCTTTAGGCCAAGTGCCTGTAATTCCAGCACATTGGGAAACTAAAGCAAGAGAACTGCTTGAGTCCAAGAGCTCAAAGCAGCCTGAGCAATACAGGGAGACCCCATCTCTACAAAAATTTAATCTGGGCATGTTGACTCATATTCTCAGCTACTCACAAGGCTGAGGCCGGAGGATCAATTGAACCAGGAGTTTGAGGTTGCTGTGAGCTATGATGACACCAGGGCACCCTAGTCTGGGTGACAGAGTGAGATGCTATCACTAAAAAGAGAAATATTTTATTATTATACCTCTATAGTTTATCTTCTAACACACTGAAGTGATTTAATGTAGGAAGAACACTCTGTATCTTTAGTCTTCTCAGAGTCCCTAGGCCCGGAAGGCGCTCGTTGCTTTCAGTTTAATGCTGACAGTTATACTTTTTTCCTTTTCTAGCCCCAACAGTTAACATTCATCAAATTCCTATCACAAAGCATGTTCTCTGCTCTCATCACCGTAGCTGTTCCAGTGAGTCAGATGCTAGTTATTATTTCCATTTTACTAGTGTTGAAACTGGGCCTATAACCTAGAAGCAAAAATTTGAATCCAGATGGTCTAACTTCAAAGAGCGGCTAACTAAAGCTAGGCTGGCCGTCTCAGTGAGGAGTACCATCCCTCTCAGCTCTCATTTCAAACCTAGGAACGCACTAAACAGATCCCAAGTGCTCAGAAGGGTACTCTGTCCTTTTGGATGACCTGGGGACAAGGAGAATGGAGTCAAGTACATAGGCCATTGTCCCTTTTAGGAACAAAATGGGGGACAGAATTGGGAGTTGTGGCTTTATTTGGTAATTCTACTCATGGTCATAAGTGCTCTGATAGTCACCATGGAGACCTGAAGTTTGGGTATAGTTCTCTTTGCTATTCAGAGGGACGTAAGGACTAGAGGGTGACCCTTATAAGTGTTAATTATTGTAAAAATATTTCCCTATTTGCTACCTTTTACCTCCCTGCCAAATGAATCACTATCTTGAGTGTCTGAATTTATCAGACTAGTCAATTATTCTCTTTTATTTTCCCTCATGGTTCCAAAAGGCCAGTATTTTGACATTCAAACGGCTCCCTTAAAGCCAGCCCAAGGGCAGTCCCAGAAGCCACACACTAGACTGCTTATTCCAGCTCAGTTTACAGTCACTGAACTGCGGAAACAACCTAAGTGCCCACCTACCCGGGAATGGAGTAACAAGCTGTGGTGTGTGTACACCATGGAGTACTATTCAGCCGTTAAAGGAAATGGAGACTTTACATCTTTTGTATTAACCTGGATGGAGGTGGAACACATTCTTCTTAGTAAAGCATCACAAGAATGGAGAAGCAAGGATTCAGTGTATTCAACTTAATATGAAGGCAGTAGATGAGCTAATCCATGATGGGGTGGCGGAAGGAGGGAGCAAAGAGGGGGAGGTGGGAAGAAGATAGAGGGTTATGGTATACGGCACACCTCTTGGGGGAGGGACACAATTATGAGGGAATTTACCCAACAAATGCAATCAATGTAACCTAATTCTTTGTGCCCTCAATGAATCCCAAACAATTAAAAACAAGAATCAAACAAACAAAAAAACTCCCCCGTGACTCACTAGGCTTGCATTTTGGTTTGGAAAATACATGCTTGGGGTGGAGAACCATTCTTCTCAGGACAGACACCTTTGTTCTTGGCTACATGGACACACATTTCATTGCATTTTAGGTCCACAACCCACTGGTCACTGCATTTCTCTGCAGTCACAGTCACAGTCACAGTGAGTGGGGGCAGACGAGGGGCGTGTGTCCCTCGGGAGTGGAGCTTCATTTACAGGTGATACGAACTCAAAGTAAAGTGAAGGACAAAGTCTCAGTGGTTTCATTTTCTCCCTCATTTTAATAATAAATTAAGGCTCTGTCAGCTCAAAAGAGTGTTTCTGGAACCTAAGCTCCTGTGCTCAGTAAGTGGACCAGGTTCTTTGTTAGTGTCAGCGCCTTCTTTTATACTCTCTTAATTAGGTTACTTCAGGGTAATGAGGACATCAGTGCCTCTCAGCCAAGTCAACTGGCAATGATGTTTCCATCAGTTCCAAAGAAACACAGGGGCAAGGGGTAGGATTTGAAGGTAGTGCCAGTGCCCTCCCCCTGGTCAGAGATGACCAGGGCCAAGGTGGCAACCTGAGCCCACCAGCCTGGTTCTTCTCTGCTCTTCCTTCTCAAGTCCAAGCAGAGGCTGCTGGGAAATCAGGGGCATGCACGCCTAGTAACCCTGCTTGGCATTTATTGTCTTCTGGGTAAGTTTTCTTAGCTGTTTTGAGAAGTTGATCATTTAGTCCTCATATCTGCACTGTGAGGGAGGAGGAGGAAATTAACTCTTACTTTGCAGAGGATGGAATGAAAGCACAGGGAGGTTTCGTGACTTGCCCTAGGTCACAGAGCTGAGATATGGGAGAACCAAGACTTTCCATCCAGTTGGTCTAAAACAGAGATGGTACAGAGTCCCTTCTTTGTTCCCTAGACCCCAGGGAATGGGTTGTGCCCTACCCACTGGCCTGAGTGTTCCCCCATGCCCCTTCAGAGGGTACCGTGACAGGCACCAGGAGGACAGGCTGGAGCGTCTGCCTGCCGATGCTTCCTGGCCTGATTTCTAGTGTGCACCCCACACCCCAGCACTCCCAGGGTGCCGGAGGCCCCCTCCTCCCATGGCTGCCCAGCCCAGGTGGGACCCCGGCTGTGCAAGTAGAGCACATGGGCGGGGATGCAGTAGGTCCCTTCTGTGCCAAAGAATGCCCTCATGGAAAGACCTTGCCCTTTTTTCTTTCTTTTTGACTCAGTGGGTGACAGAAGTGGAGTCTGCAGGTAATTCCTCAGTGCCTTTGAACACTGAGTCCTAATCTGGTGAAATGTTCTGGGGTGTGTTTCTACTGAGCTCAAAAAGGTCGGTCTGCCTTAGAATAAAAGCCTGTCTTTACCATATGCATGGCTGTGCGTGTGCACGTGAGTGCGTGTACATATGTGCATGAGTGTGTAGCACGCATGTGCATGTGAGTGTATACACACATGCATGTGTGTGACTGCGTGTATGTGTGTGTGCATGAGTGTCAGTGTGCACGTGTGCCTGTGCGTGTGCCTGAGTGTCAGTGTGCACGTGTGCCTGTGTGTACATGAGTGTCAGTGTGCACGTGTGCCTGTGTGTGCATGAGTGTCAGTGTGCACGTGTGCCTGTATGTGCATGTGTGTCAGTGTGCACATGTGCCTGTGTGTACATGTGTGTGCATGTGTGTCAGTGTGCACATGTGCCTGTGTGTGTGCCTGAGTGTCAGTGTGCACGTGTGCCTGTGTGTGCATGAGTGTCAGTGTGCACGTGTGCCAATGTGCATGAGTGTCAGTGTGCATGTGTGCCTGTGTGTGCATGAGTGTCAGTGTGCACGTGTGCCTGTGTGTACATGAGTGTCAGTGTGCACGTGTGCCTGTGTGTGTGCCTGAGTGTCAGTGTGCACGTGTGCCTGTGTGTGCATGAGTGTCAGTGTGCACGTGTGCCTGTATGTGCATGTGTGTACACCTATGTGACTGGGTGTACATGTGTGTGCATGTGTGTCAGTGTGCACATGTGCCTGTGTGTGCATGAGTGTCAGTGTGCACATGTGCCTGTATGTGCATGTGTGTACACCTATGTGACTGGGAGTTCACGTGTGTGCATGTGTGTCAGTGTGCCTGTGTGTACATGAGTGTCAGTGTGCACGTGTGCCTGTGCGTGTGCCTGTGTGTGCATGAGTGTCAGTGTGCATGTGTGCCTGTGTGTGCATGTGTGTGGTGGGATAGTGAAGAGTGCTGAAATAAGAAGAAGTAGAAGAAGAAGGAGCCCGACATTCAAGGTTGGGTCTCCCTGTGGTCTTGACAACAAGCATCTAGGCAGAGAATGCTGAGAGACGAAGTGGCTGTGCTGCTGTGAACTGGAGGTCACCTTTCCTCCTTCAGTGGCCTCTGGCTTTACCCAGCAGGTGGGACTGACGAAAGCCGGCAGGTAGCTGCTCCCAGAGTGTTCTGAGGACAGCAGCCATGTCTGTCCGTGGGTGTCGCCTCCTTTCCCAAGCTTTGTCCCTCAGCTGGAGGACAGACTGCATAGTTTCTGCAGGGCAATCTGAACGATGCACTTGCATGGAAGGTGCATTTTCTCAAACTAGTGGGATACAGCGACACTGCTCTCAGCTCCGTGAAACTGTAATGCCCTGCACAGCAGTCTGAGCAGAGCCAGAGGCAGTCCTCAGATCCAGGCAGGGCCCAAGGATCGCTGCACAGTCCCCCTGTTCCCTGGTGGACTTGTTGACAGACTTATTCACATGTTATTTGTGCAGATGAACGTATGCGTGCATGCACACACATGACACCAGTGTGGAAGAGCTAGATTCCACATTTATGCAAATAGAGGCACGATGGGTGAACAGACATTTTCCTTTTTAAATGGATTGTGAAAAGAAAAACTACTTAATGAAAATAAAAGAACTGAGAATGGTGTTTTCAATTTCCTTGGTGGAAAGTCATTTTCCCAGATTAAATTGCCTGTTAGTACCTTCCTGGCTGATCTCTCTCAGGCTAGAATTCTTGGAGTGCCCTTGAATTCATTTCTGTGTTTTCAATGCTTTATAATTGTATATGGCTGACACTTCACTTTATTGCTAGAATTTGGTAAATATTAGCAGATTAATGCTTCCTTCTTTTGTTTCTGTGGACCTCATCCCTTGTAACTCCCTCCCTTCTACCTACCTTGGCCCCAGAGACAAGAGCACTTAACTGGTTTATTTTATGGCCTTCCTGAAAATAGACATTGGCTCCTGCAATAGTGGAATGTACAGAATTCTAATGAGGGAGAAGCAGGCATCCAGCCCTTCACTCTGACAGGAGAGGGGTGACGTCAACCGATCCAGGAAATATTGAATTGATTCTAAAAGTGCTCTGAGGGTCAATCTATCAGTGGGACTGTACGGTTGCATGAGGCTGCCCACTCACATCTCACTGTTTGTTCTAATACCAGAGTTACTAGAAACCACCCCAACAGATGCCCTTCAAAATATAAGTCGAGGGATTAGTGAGTGTTGATTTGTTTTAAGCCTCTATTTTTTTACTTGCCAGTATTCTAGATTTAAAACTATCAGACATATTTAGCTTCCAACATGGGGATTGTCTTTCTACTTTTAGGATTTGGTTCATTTCTCCAGACTAGAATTTGCTCTTTTGTGCTGACTCTTCTTTTCCCCATCTCCCCCCACATATCCTGGTGCTTCAGTGTAAAGGGCGCTATAAAATGTTTTCTCTCTTTCCACTTCTGTTATATGAGATGGAAAACTCTAGCATCCAGTGTGTGAAAAGCTGGTATTATGAGCTATTTGCAAGAGGCATTATCCAGTGAGACCCTGTCTCAAAATCAAAGCCGGATAAACTCTCTCTAAACCAAAATCCAACAAACAATGAAAACCCCTGCACCCAGCATGTATTAGTAAATGTATTAGTAAACCCCAGCATGTGCAAATACTTATCATTGTGTTATGCTTGCCAATACTCAATACGCTAAAATACGGATGTACTGAGTAACCCAGGAGCAACGGGCTATACCACATCGCCTATGTATGCAGTAAGCTGTATCATCTAGGTTTAAATACTTCTACCATGTTTGCCCAATGACAAAATTGCCTATGTTTCATATCTCAAAATGTATCCCCATTGATTAGCAACATATGACACTACTATAGTAATGTTACTATGTGATAATTGTCTATTTTGAATTATTGTGCTCCAATAACCACATTATCTGGGGTTTATTTATTTATTAGTTCATTTCAAAAGCATATGCTTGGTGTAGAGTAACATTTTTGACACTATAGTTTCTATTATCAAGTTAAATCATAATCTGGCTTAGGAGTCAGCAAGCTAGAGCCCTGTCCCTTGTTTTTTTAAATAAAGTTTTATTGGAACACTACCATACTCAGTTGTGTGGACATGTCTCTGGTTGCTTTTGCATTGCAACAGAAAAGTGGAGACTGAGCTTCATTCAGCAGTTGTGAGAGAGTTTGTATGGCCCACAAGTCCAAAATATTTACTTTGTGGCCCTTTGCAAAATAAATTTGCCAACTTCTGTTCTAGCTCAATGATTTGCAAACACCTCATCTGACTCTGCAGGGATCTCCTAAGCGTCTGGTTAAAAGCAGAGTTTCTGCACCCTAGAAATCCTGACTCAGTGAGTTGGTTGGAATGGAACACAGGAATCTGCATTTCAAAAACCTCTTGCAGGTGGTGCATTGTGTTCCATCTGAGTGGTGCCAGGCCAGATGATGAACGTTAAGAGCATTCCAGAGGAAACACCTATGGGATGATATTAAGAAAGACTTTCTTGGAGATGGTAGTTATCTCCAAGTCCTTCTAGATCTGGATTTTTAGCAAGAAAATCCAGAATTTGTTTTAGGCAATAGAGAAAATAGTGTGAGCCACGATATGGACGTGGGGAGGACAGAGGATGAGTAAAACGTGGAACAAGAAGACAGGAGTAACAGAGGCAGGCTGGCACTGGGGACATGCAGAGAAGGTTTCATTTGTGGGGCCTTTGGGATCAAAGCCAGAGATGTCCTGGAAGGCTTATTGAAAAGCTGACACAAATCAATAGTTCAAGATCTGGTCAAGCAGTGTATCTCAATCTCTGATGAAAAACAGAGGATATTTATAATATTATGGGTTAAATTCAGGGTACAGAATCAGGAAACTTTAATGTACCTCAGCATCACTAAGAGGGCTAATTTAACTCAGAAAGCTGGCTGTGCTCCCAGAGTTTCTGGTTTAGAAGGTCTGGGATAGGGCTTAAAATTTTCATTTCTAAAAAGTCCCCAGGTGAGGCTGATGGTGCTGGTCCAGAAAACACTATTCTAACCAAACAAGACAAACAGTTGGAAAAGAGGGTCCCAGAGTGCACCTGTAAACAGGCTTTGTCCCGTGGAAGCCCATCCTTCAGGTGTGAACTCTTCAGGTCCACGAGCAGTTTGGATGGAAACCATGTTGTAGTCACAGGGTCAGAAAATACTAGGACAGGACCTGGAGATATTTAGTCCAACCGTTTATAAAATAGATGGAGAAACTGAAAATCAGAGCTGTTATGTGCTTTAACAGAATGTGGTTCTCAAAGGCAACCCCAGGGTGTAGCATTCAAAAGGCAACTTGCATAATAAAACCGGATGATATTTTATGTTAAAAAATAAGTTGGACTTTGTCCATGTCCCCTGAGTTCACTAAACAACTTAAAAATAACAACGATATACGAGCTACCATCTAATTATATGACAATAATGACATCTTCAGTCAAGAGAGACCTACATTTTTAGGAATAGCCAAGAGAAAATTGATCAAGATTAGAAATAAAATTTGGCTCTTGAGTAACTGGTCCAGAACTCATGACTAGATTACCTTGAACCTTTAAAATGCAAAGCATCACATATTGGCTGTATGTTTTTTAGCTCTCCATTGTTTTGCTGAATTTCATGTTCAAGGAAACAGAAGTGTGGTTCAGGTTCAATCCAATTTCCTAACTGTGGGTTAATGACAACACAGGTAACAGCTGTGGTTGATTGACAGTGACATCCATCTAAGCAGAGATGCTTTTAGCTACCTCTGGGCTCCCAGGACACTGAGAAATAATTCAGGTATGGTTCCTCTTCAGCTGGGTATTAGCAGCCTGTAAATATGTATTCCCATTCAGCATAATGGGTTCTGACAGAGTAGAAGCCACCTGGAGAACATTTAAATGTTCTTTTCTAAGAGGTTGTTTGGCTTCCTTTCCCCCAAGGGACAACCAATCAGCAACACATGATTTCAGCTTGTTAGCACGTGGGAGGTGTCAGCCTTTGTGTTTCATCTTGTTTTGTTTTAGTATTTTTCCTGCCTGTGCTCTTCATTTGTCTTTCAAACACAGAGTAAAAAGGATCCATTTCTTGTCCACTTTCATGTCATACGTAGATAAAAATGAGTTAATCTTTAATGAAGCAGAAAGTGGGTTATATAAAGGCAATTTCCTTCCAGGCTTTACATGATGGTTCTTGTTCATTTTATTGGGTTCATCAACCAAATGGTTATTTATTCATCTATCCATCCAGTCTATATTGAACACTGCGAGGTGAAAGGCATCTCGACAGATTGGAGTCGATTTTTTTCCTCCCCCTCTTGTAATTATTAGAAAAGAGGAAGAAACCGGCCAATATTGCTCCCTGCCAGACACAGCTGGAGTCCCAGTGCCCCTTTTGTTCCATCGTGGCATAATTCCTCCCTCTAGATTCGGTCATCATTTTGCCAAACAAGATGACTCTTCCACCAATTTAAAAGTGGTGAAATAAAGGATTTGATTTCCCCTTCAGAACACTGTAGGGATTATGAAATATTCAGCATCTTTATAAGTTGAGCACGATTTTCCTCAGCCTGACATTTTGAAGTGTTCTTTAACCTGGTATCCTTTCCAAACTTAGCCCAAATCTGAAAGAACTCAGCACTGAAGCCAGGCCTGTGGGCACAGAAAATTGTAAGCGTGTATCATGTATATTCACCTCTGTATTTAGCTAGAATGAATTCCACCAGCACTAACACTATAGAATCAATCCCTTGAAGATCAATGTAAAGTTTTAACCTCCCCTGTGGGACTCCTTTGGGAGTCAGGACAACCCATAATGAGGTCTTTGTCTTCACGCCCAGGACGCTGATTATTCTACCCCCTCCATTTGACATATAAGATTCTGCCCTATATTATGAATTACTATTTTATATGTGCTCTAAGTTTCTTAAGGACAGGCTACAGGGCATGGTTTGCTAGTATGCATAATAAATTACTGAATGGGAGGAGAGTAGTTTCAGGAATGTTTTTAGCAACTGTCATTGTTATAAATATATATTGGGAATTATCCCCAGCAGAAAAATGTCTATGGAATCAACTAAAAAGCAAGAAACCAAAACCTTGAGTTATTAAGGTTAGTTACTAAAAAGGTCAGCAGAATTTCTGAAGTCATTGCAGTTGAATTTTAAAGGGATTTTTATTTCCTTTTTGTTAAGTAGTTTTAACGTTACATAATACAGCCCTGCCGTAAGTAGTATGTTTATTTTTCAAAGAACTTCAGAACTCTTTTCTAATTAATTAACTCATCAATCACTAGCTAAACCAGCAAGCTCTAATGAAAGTTGTAGGAGAAAAAGCAAATGATTATAACAGTATCAACGTAAAAACCTGACCCTATTCCAGAGAGTTGAGAGAAGGTGGTGTCATTCATTTATCTAAATATATCTAAACATAGAAAAGTTACAGTAAAAATATAAAAAATATGGTGTGCTTATACCTGTACAACCCTTACCATGAACGGACCTTGCAGAACTGAAGTTGCTCTGGGTGAGTGAGTGAATGTGAAGGCCTAGGACATTACAGTACAGTGGATTTTAAACACGGTGTATGAGTAGGCCACACCAAATTTATATAAATCTTTTCTTTCTTCAATAATAAATTAACCTGAGCTTACTATAACCTTTTTACTTTATAAACTGTTTAATTATTTTAAGACTTTTTGACTCTTTTGTAATAATACTCAGCTTAAAATACAAACACGGTTGTACAGCTACACGGAGATATTTTCTTTCTTTATATTTTTATTCTATAAGGAATTTTATCTTTTAAAAATTTTTATTTTTTACTTTTTATGCTTTTATTGTTAGAAACCAAGATGCAAACACACATTAGCTCAGGCCTACAGAGGGTCGGGGTCCTCAATGCCTGTCTTCACGTCCCCAGGGCACTGCACTGCAGGGTCTGCAGGGTGGTAGCAGGCAGGGACGGCCATCTCCTTTGATGACAAGGCCTTTGTCTGGACACCTTCTGAGGGCCTGCAGAGGTTGTTTTATAGCTAATTTTTTAAAATAAGTACAAGGAATACATTATACAAATGATAATAAAAAGCATAACAAATACATAACCAGGATTAGTGGTCTACTGTCATCATCAGGTAGGAAGGTCTGGACGTGGCTACACGTGTCCTGGGCTCACGTGGCTGGCAGCACGGTGGGCACGCCTATACCAGCTTCACCACAAACACGTGCTCAGTGCACTGTGCTGTGATGTTAGGACAGCCACACTGACACTAGGTGACAGGGGTTTCTCAGTGTCACCGTGCTCCTCTGGGCCCACAGGCACATGTGCAGTCCCTGCTGACTGGACGCTGCTGTGCACTGCGGGATGACCCCGAGTGAAATGGAGCTAACATCTGGAAACTCTTGGTGGTCTGGGGAGAGGGAGGAGGGGAAGCGTGGAGCATCATCTGAATTTTAATTTGGCCTGTTCATTTCTTGGGTTTCCATCTACAAATTATACTCTACCTAATCGACTTCCCAACAAAGGGTTTTTGAGGAATAATTTGCTTAATGCTTAAAAAATGTGACATCGATGCTGAATGTTATTGCAGAAAGAGATTTCCAAGGCAGAACCAAGAAGCAGTGGCACTGAAACTGTGTTTTCTGCCTCCCGAGATAAAGCTTTAGTGAAATGTGTCCATGAAGGTGGCACTTTGCCCCCAACTCAGATGTCACTCTGCTCTCCCATTTTACCCAGGAAAACCTCAGATACAATGTGTGGGTGCTATCGAAGGCCTTCAGGATCAAAGTATATTTAAAGTTGCTAAGAGGAAGCAGATGTCCTCGTTAGCTGGGCACAGGATTCTGAGAGTTACCAATGAAATATAAACTTCTTGATGGCCCCATGGGATCATGCCTTAAAATGTCCTGCTTTTGTTTATGCCTCTCCTATGCAAAACTGGTGGAATGTGTGGTTCTGGGAGAGTCAGAGGAAAGTAAATGAGCTAGAAACAATAAGGAACTCTATACTTGGAAAAAAATTGGAACAGATGTTATCCTTAAAGGGGAAAAAAAAGTAGGACAAGATTAGAATACTCATTTTCCTCAATTCTGTTATAAATATATACCTTTAAAGATGTATCTCTGAATTATCCTGGCTGGCTGGATTACCAATTCATTTTCTTCAAGACTTTCTGCTCTCACTTTTTTCCATGTAGAAGTTTTTTATTAATTGCCCCATAGATTATAACCTTTCTCTACCGCTGGTAACCAAGACGTGGTTGCAAAGGAAGGCACAGTGGTGACTCTTAAATTTGATCTGAAATCAACATAAAACTAATGCTTTGAAGACTGATCTGAATGGAGGTGGTTATACTTTCTGTCAGAAAAAATGTCCAAAGACCTGTATTTCTTCCTGATCACAATGGCATCAAGTACTTGACCATGTAGAGAAATGCTAAATGGATATAATGTTTTGTTTATTTTATGAAAAAAAAACCTGAGGTTAATGTAAGTCCAGAGGGATGAGGGATTGTAATAGATTCAAGATCAGCCTAAACAAGTGAAATATGCTCAGTTCCTAGATTTCTGGAGATAGATTGCCTGTTGGGGCCATAGGCTATAGTGGCAGACTTATTTCTGCTCTTCTGGATAAATCAATGAGAGATTAATTGGTCAAATGGAAAGTACAACTGCAATGATTATGGTGATTTAGATACACAATCAATGAATTTAGTTTCCTAGATACTTTGTGCAAATCTGTTAATTTAGGAAGAGATCCTGGTGCCATTATTGGGAACTAAGGCAGATATGAATAGATTTAGGGAAAGAGAGAACAGATCTTTGGAAAGCTGTAGGGCTTTTATCTGTGAGTTTGTAGAAAGACTGGATGGCTTGCATTTTGCAGGACTGAGGAAGAAAAATTTATGTAGGCTCCACCTAGAAATTATTATAACTAAGTAATATAAAGGTATCTTAGACTGCACGCAGCTCGTCCTAGAAACCAAACCTCAGTCACATTCTCCTGTGTAGGCTGACATAGATAGCAAGCATCTTTTGCATGGATGAATACGTGTAGGGTGTAATTAATGGTTCATCTTTAAAGTTGTAGTGGCGAGCTACTGGTTTATCTCTTCCTCTGATCATGAGGAATTGGATGAATTAGTCCACCTTCTCAAGAGTGTCATGAGTTATTGAACAATAGAGCTGGAAGGCACCTCACTATTCCACTATTCAAGAAATTGAAATTCAAAGAAGAGAACTTTTCTCACACTTTCTTTTGTCGTTGCCTTTAACGAACATTTATGGAGCTTTTCCGTTTACATTGTGCTTCCTTGTTTTTATCAGATTCCTACCACAAGCCTGCAGCATGAAAACTATTGTGTTAAATCCATTTTATACACGAGAAAATTGGGGCTCAGGAAAATGAAGTGAAACACCACCCATGTATTCTGCCCACCCCACTCCACCCCCCGCGGTTTCTCTTATGCCCACTCAACCACTAAGTCCAGGGGAAACAAAGTCACTACCCACTGAGCCCCATCACTCCTGCTATGGACCAGCCCACTTCACAGTTTTCTCTAGATCACAGCAACAAACAATCTCATTGACTCATTTTCTACCAGGATTGATCCCATTCATCTCCAAATATTTAGAATGAAGATATGATCACAACACTGCTGAGTTTAAAATCTTGAACAATTCCCGTGTGTGTGCTGGTCATGTGTGGCACAAAGCGTCCCTTAATCTGCTCCTTCCTGTGGGTTTCCCTGTTCTCCTCCTTCCCTGCCACGTCACACCCATGTGCTGCTTTCTATGTTGTAGTTCCCAATCTCACAAGTCAACTGACAATGGGAGACCAGAAAAGGAACCATCTCTTTTAACTTTATGGTGGGACGACTGGATTCACTGAATTCACTTAGATATTAGCTAGAATAGTCCCAGTTATTTGATAGCTACTCAGCAAAGATTTGCTGATGGAATAATTAATTGAAAGGTGAGTATTTTTATTCCTTTCAAGGCCAAAGTATCACTATTCATTTATTGATGTCAGGAAGTCATGTTTTACTTTCCCCAGATTCTTGATATTTAATGATTTAAATGAAGGTTTCATTTAGGGTTTATTTTTTTTTTTTCCTCCAAACCTCTTTAATACTCTTCAATCAGTTTGAAGTTTTTAGATATTGGCTGGTCATCTGCTAAAGATTGTGTTAGGTTCTTCCAGAGAAATAGAACCAATATGGGGTGGTGTGGTAAGGGAAGAGAAAGGGAGATAGATAGATGGATAGATAGATGGACCTCTAGGAATAGGTTTATTATAAGGTATTAGTTTACATGATTGTGAAGACCATGATAAGTGGCAGACCCAGGATTACTGGTGGTGTGGTGTGAAGGCCTGGGAGCTGGAGGGCCAGTGGTGTACATTCTAGTTCGGGTCTGAAGGTTTGAGAACCAAGAATGCTGAGGCAGGAGAGGACTGATATCTCCGTTCATGGAGTTAGGCAGAGTTAATACAAATTTTTTTTTTTTTTTGCATTTTTGGTTTATTCAGGCCCTCAGTAGATTGGATGATGTCCAACCCACACTATGGAGGGCCATCTACTTTACTCAGGCTACCAATTTAAACATTAAACTGTTCTAGAAACCCTTTGCAGATATGCCCAGAAGTAACATTTAGCCAGCTGAGTGTCCTGTGGCTCATTAAGGTCAACACACAAAATCAGCCACCAACATGTACGTAGATGTGTCCCTCAAATAACTTGATCTTTTAGAATATTTTAATGAGCATACTGTAAGTTTACTAAATTGGTATAAGTTGTGAAGCTTGCATAACAGTAGAAAGTCTTTTTTTTTCCTGAGTTTGATAGGGTTAATTTTCTTTCAAGCTCTACTTGTTGTATTCAAGTCTACAACATTTTAATGCATGCCTGTTGTTATAGTCCGTGTTATACTTGAGGATTCTACTTTGCCCATTACTTGAGGAGAGAAAAAGAGGATGACATTTTCGCTAGCCTTCTACCTGGTCATATCAGCATGAACACTTACCTTTAGCATTGATTACTGAGTTCTGTTTTCTGGTGAGCATATTAACGATGTGTTAATATTTTTCTCCTTTAATATTTTCAGGAGAGAGGTTGGTCAATTTCTTAATTGACCTCCAATGTGCTTGAAAATTGAGAGTAATAAACACATGCAAATTAATGTCTATTTATACTGAACAGAAAAATCCTTTGTGTTGAACAAATGTTTGCTCATACCATTTGTACGATTTTTCTATTAACTTTTTTTTTTTTTTTGGTCAAAATCATGAAAAACTTGCATGTGCAAACCTTTGATTTGACTTCATTTACCATCTTTAATAAGCACTGCTATTTCTACCTCCAAAATATTGGGCAGCTATGCTGATTTGCATACACCTCTTTTGATGGTACTGTCAACCTGATGGAAGGAAGTGTGGCAAGAAGGAAGGAAGAGGAAGGGACTCTTGGAATATTAACCTGGAGGGCACAGCCAACAAGTTGAGTGCAATGTTGAGTGCGATGTAGGGCTATCACAATGCTGCACCTTAGCCCGGGCCCTCTGGGTTCCTTAGGAGGGTTCTCTTAGACTGAGAAGGTGATGTGACCTGTACATGGTGGCAAGTCTAAGTGTGGAACCTACAACTGGCACAGATAGTGTGTTTTATGGTGTAGTCTGTATTATTATAATGGAATCTAAGTGGCAGGAAGTGTAGCTCAGTCACCTTGACGAGTAATTGTACAAACCAAGTCCTACTCATACTCCTGGAGGTGCTGAACTGACTCTGTCAGGGCAAAGAAGTGTTTAATTACAGCTGCCTCCCCTGCAGCCGCCCTCAGGCCAGACTGTGGGCTCAGAGTGGCCTGATTTCCATACGTGAGGTCCACTGACCTGCCTTTGACTTAGCTATGACACTGACCCAACCTTGGTGCCTACTGCATGACCTCTGATCTGCTGAGCACCTATGCCGAGCTTTGGAAGGTTGTGCAGCCCAAGTCCTGGCACTTTCTACTCCCTGCTCCAACTTATCATGTCGGTCTAGCTGGCCATTGTTGTCTATCTGCCAAAGATTGCACTTCTGAATCCTCATTTATTGTCTTTATTTCAAACCAAGGCAGAACTGTAGGGTATTCTACAACATGTCATGAGTCCTAAGTATTTACTGAGGTCCTGATGCAAGTACATCTCCCAGGATGACTACTGCTGCCTGGTCTTTCACCACTGTGCCGTCCAACAGCCTGACATCCTACCTACCCAGCAGACCTGCAGAGCTTGTTCCTGCAACTGAGTTGGTAACTCTAGCCTTTGCTCGGTCTAAATAATTAGACATAAGACATTCCTACCAGCTCCTTGTGGCCTCCTGTCTCCCATATGCCTAAACATCTACTGTGACTCTTGCTCTACTTAGTCTAAATTCTGAAGACTCCAAAGCCCCATTAGTGTGCTTGGTTTGTTCATTGATTTGTAGGTGACAAAAATGTGTCAAACAGATTTGTCCCTGGAAGGCAGAAAATAATATGTTCTAGAAGTGAGGAAACATTTGGGAGCTTTAGACAAGAATAAAGGTTTCAGTAACCCATGAACTTTCTAATCTCACTTTAATGGACACGCTTTCCTTACCTGTCACGGGCTTGCTGCCATCAAAATCTTTGTTGTTATTACGTGTCAGAGCTTTAAAAACTCAAGGTTAGCATCTGAAATAGAATTATAGCCCAGGCAGATAAATTAAGCGTGGTCCCTTTGGATGTGAGAAATAGATAGGACATAAATGTCACAGGCTGTCTGAAAAGCCCCCTCTGAATGGGGATGGAGGTGGTCTGAGAAGCAATAATTTGTGCCTATGAATAATGGCCCCTCCTTGTGACCCTAGGGCATGAGGGTGATGAGATGACTGGATTGTGTCATTGCTCTGAGTGGAACAGTCTCCAAGGTGAGATTCAGGAGGTAAGTAATTTGATTTCTGGGAAAGATACAAGCACATTGCTGCTGCAGAGTGTAAGTGAAGTGGAAGTTTCAGGAGTGAGCTGAAGACCAGGGAATACTGCTTCCGTTTGGTTCATGCTTATTGAAAGATGCTCTTGAGACTTCTCCACTTCACTATCAAATTATTGTGCCATACCAACAGATGCAGTTAAGAAACTCAAGTTACCTTCTGTAATTGAGATTTTTCTGAACATTAATTCTGAGAAATACCTGCATCAGGATACTCTTGGGTAAAAATGCAGATTTCTATGTATCTAAAACCTATTAAATGAAAATGTCAAGGGTAGACCCTGTCTTATGTACACTGAAATTTGAGAATAGTTTTTGAAGACCATTTAGTTTTGTTCAATCAGGGCAACCTTCTGAGAAACTTTTATAGACACAAACACAAAAAGAGACACACAAAATTTTATATACATGCACAAATAACAACAGTGAGTTCTATTCATGTTAAGAAGCCAATGATAAAATTTTAAAGTATTTTGGATTGGAAAATGCTTTTATTCTATGAACATACTCTGGGCCTTTAGGGATTAGAGGAAGGGTAACCTTGACAGTGTACTTAAGGGAGGACAGGGACAGACAGATAGGCGGGATGGATGATAGGACAAGACCCAGTGGGAGCCCCTTGGGGAACCAAGGATGTTCACAAGTTCTTTAGGAATTGCAGAGAAAACTAAATGAATATCATTGGGGTCCTATTTTTAGGATCTGCATGAGAGCCTCAGAGCAACTTGCCTGGGGTGAAATTTCTGGCAGTGTTGTGTGGTGCTACTGCCGTCAGAATTCTCTGCAAACTTTCTCCTTAGGAATTCAAATTTTCTAGAATTTGAGGCTTGCAAAAACAATAAAACCACACAGCTGGGATCCAGGGCTCTGATAACAGGGCCAGTAGACCCACTGGATGACAGAAGGGAACAGGAGTCTCAATGTCACTGAAGAATGATTGTGTATTAATAGATATGCATGGAGCAGTATGGTATTTCTTAACTAACATCAGTTGTTTAAATTTATCACAATGAAATAACATAAACATTTTAGTCCTTTACTCACACTGGCTTCGTTTCAAGGCTTAGGAAGCCCCAGTGACATTCTATTGGGCAGTGCAAGCACAGAACATTTCCACCACTACAGAACATTCCACTGGGCAGCACCACAACTAGCTGTGGTGGGGACGGAAAGCAGAAGAGCTTTTTATCTATGGAGAGATGCTGTCTAGTGCAGGGCATGGGATGAGCAGGGGGAGACAAAAGTGGCTTCAGTGTCAAAAGTGTAAGAGCTACTTGTGGGTGTGTTGGGTTTGGCTACCTTCAGCCTATGGAACTCGAGCACCATTATTCAGTTTATATCTGGGCCAAATCCAGGGTTGACCTCTGGCACTGCCCTTCTCTTGCTCCCCAATTTGGGAAGGAATGTGGGGGTAATCTGACCCACCAGGGAATGTACTTGTAACAGGTAAATTGCCCCAGGATGTTGCAAATCAGGAACTGGGCTTCATGTTTTGCTTAGAAAGGCTAAGTCTCTCTTGAGGTCCATGTCCATGCAAATTCACCCACAGAGGCAGACGTGGGAGAACGAGGAGAAGCCAGGTGCTCACTTCATTCAAGTAACTCAAGCACAGAATCCAAGTTCTGTGGCTCTGAGTTGGGCTTAGTAAGCCAGATTCACCAATCGACGGGAATCAGAATCCCATGCCAACTGGGCCAGCCAGAGTTCTCCCCAATGATTGAGAGTGTGTGGAAAGAGAAATGGAAGACGCGCTAGAGGAGAGAGCCAGATGTTTTTAGAGAAAACAGCTCTCTTTGTTTTTGCTCAGAGTCCTCCTTCTCCCCAGGACTCTGAGATGAGTACTCTGAAAGGGGCTGGGTTGGGGGAGGGGTAATGGCACAGTCAAAGCCATCCCCTCATCCCTCATAACTAAGGCTTTTTCTTCTTGGGCCAAGCTTGTCTTACAGTCTCACTCTATATGAGTTCTTTCCCAGGAGGCTCTTCAGTTCCTGAAGCAAACAGTCTCCTGGCAGATCCACCCTCCCAGGCAGCCAGACTCAGCTAAATATCAGTAGCTAACAAGGCAGCTGGGACTCTCACTGTGATAAGATTCATTGGCGGTCTGTCATGTGCCAGGAACTTACAGGGATATTATTTAGTTGATTACTCATAATAAACCTACGAGAGGGGAATTGCAGTATCCATTCTGCAAAGCACTGAACTGAGGTTCTGAGAGTTCAATCTCTGGTCTGTGCTGGTGGGGAGAGGAGCCCAGATGCACAGTGTCATACTCAGTTCCTTCCTGTGACCGGATGCTGCTGCTGATTGAACTCTAGAGCTGGTCTCTGAAACTCCAAGCCTGGCTGCTGCCAATGCAGGGTCTTGTGTGTGGAGGGATAAAGCACAGCAGGGGTGGAGGAAAGGGAGGCACCTTCAATAAGACCCAGGAGGCTGCACCTCCACAGACATGCCCACCTGGGTGTTAGGTATCACAGATACTCCTGCAAACACTTAGAATTAAAATTTTAGAGAGTTAGATCCTAAAAGACATGCAAAAGGAATAATTTCAAATGAAAACCACAGGCATGAGTCTCTCTTACCAAGGTATCTGCCTTTTTTCCCCCATATAAAATATTCAGAATTTCACGAGGCTGATGAAATTTAAGCAGATTGAAATCGCAATGATTTTACAAGCCAAAAAACTCACCATATTTTGTGTGTGAGCATCAAAGTCCAGTGAAACTCAGCACACGAGAGCACCTGGAGTAACTGTGAAAAACCACTCGTTTCCCACATGTGTCAGCGCTGTGCCCCTGTGGCCGGGCCTTTCGTGGAGAACGTGAAGGGTGCTCTTGGGGCCGTGTCTTCCCTCGCATTTTGCCTCTGCTTCTGGTGTTGTCTGGGGTGATTGTTGTGGCAAGACACCACCCCCCAAGAGCACTCCTCACATTCTCTACCAAAGGCCTGGTCACACGGGTACTGCGCTGATACACTTAGGTGAACTCCTTGGAAAATACTGGGAGAAAAGTTAGAGTTTACATTCTCACGATATCCAAACCATTGACATGAACTGGTAAGAACTACAACAGTGGAAAAAAATTGAACCAAAAACTCAGTAGAAATTGGTGGGTTTATATGAATCTTGTTTTGTGGCTTTTCCATTCTTGGAAACCCAAATTCCAAGTATTACGCAGGCGGGGTTGGAAATCTAATGAAGTGTCATATTATCCTCCAAAACATGGAAGCCATTTAATTTGGCTTAGACTTAGGTAGACTAACTTGCATGTCCCATTCCAGGCAGTGGCCTAGTTAAACAGATTCCTTTAATCATTTCTGGGTTAACCAACAAGGATCTAAATCAGCTTTATAAAACAACAGCAGTAAGAGTGAGGACAACAATAAAGCTGGAAGCCATTAAATATTTTGAAGAGAAATCAAAAAGAAATAAGGGCTCTCTTTAATTATATTATGAAGGGATGAGAGAATTGCAGATTTTCTTGTTTGGCTCAATACTTTTGGGGGGGGGGTAGAAATTTAATTATATGTAATGGTATTGAGGATCTGTATTTGAGAAGTTTGAATAAATTCTTGTGGAACCAGAGTACATTTTCACACGCAGTGGGTTAGGAGCATATGCTCACATCAGACTGAGAATAATTTATACCAGGATCTTGGGACATGTTTAGCGCAAGCCCCACATCTAGTCGTTGAGCAGCCACTGGTGACCAGGACCTGTCTGTTAACAACCTCCTAGCATGTGACCTGTCTGCCCCACAGATTGGATAAACTTCAGTCTCCTAATATTATAACCCCAACCTAGTGGATAACTCTCTCTTTTGGCTCCTTCCCTTCTTCCTAACTGTCCTCCAAACTTTTTCCCACTTCAGGCATATAACCTTTATATTCTCTACCAAAATTGGTCCCAGCAAACACGCACACCCTTGCCCTCAGTGATGAGCGACCCCTCTGTGTTTATCAGATCTTAGTTTAGACCCTTCCTTGGAGGATCCTCGCCTGATTATTGGTATGAGCTAGGGCCCTAGCTATTCCACATCCCACACCATGTTTGTTTCCATGGTGACTCTCAGCAGACCTCATGCTTACTGAGTGAACCTGCCATGCCCTGTGTGCCTGTCTCCTGTACACACTGACCTTCCTTGACCACTGGAACACACGCCTCGTTTAGCCTTGTGGTCTCAGCGCCTGGCACCTGGTTGGTACTCAGCAAGTATTTGTTGAATGAAGAATTTACAATACAAATAAATGAGGAAACAGTCAATTTTTTAAAATAGATAACTCTGAATGAAGGTTCACTCTGAATGATGACCGCCTTTTAGGTTATTTAACATACTTAATTCACATCAGTGTAATTCATATGAAAAATTTTAAGAGTCTATGATATAGAGTGAAGTACATCAAAATTCATTTTCTACAGAGTTGACTCTTAGTTTGAAATACTTAGATTCTTACATTTTTCCTGATTTGAAAAGAAAAAGAAAAAAAGAAAAAACAAACCCTGTATCTATTTTTATCTATCTGTGTATCTATCAAACTATATATCCCAGGCTCCCTGTAACTTATTTACACATAGAAATACCTTCTTTTATATTATTTACACACTTAGAAAAGTCCCTTGAACACTGAAATTTTCTAAATTAAATTATATTTCTGAATGAGCACTGTGGCTCATACTTGTAACTCTAACACTCTGAGAAGCTGAGGCAGGCAGATTGCTTGAGCTCAGGACTTTGAGACTACCCTAAGCAAGAATGAGACTGTCTCCACTTAAAAAAAAAAAGAAAGAAAATAGAAAAACTAGCCAGGCATGGTGGTACACACCTGAAGTCCCAAGTACTTGGGAGGCTAAGGCAGGAGGATCTCTGGAGCCCAAGAAGTTGAGATTGCTGTGAGCTATGATGACACCATGATACTCTACTCAGGGTGACAGAGTAAGTCTCTGTCTCAAAAAAAATTATATTTCTTATGATTTATATTATTTTATAATCCTTTAATTTCTGATTTATTTTTAATTTGGTGTGATTTCTAATTGCTAGTCTCTATCTTAATCTAAGCTGTGTTACATATTTGTATTATACTTAAATGCAGCAAAGGACAACAACTCAGAATTATTTGGCAAATAAAATATTATTAGGCAATTAGAACAATTTTCCCCTCCTGCATCTGTCAATTTTTGTTATAGTTAAATTTCCTTGCTCCTTTTTGGGGTTCGGAGGGGCAGACGTGGGCAGATGATATTTAACTCCTTTCTTGATAAGGTTTTACAACAACACCGATTTTAAAAGGTGGTTAAAATGAAATCACGCATGGAATAATTTTGATAGCTGTGCTCTCTATCACTTAGACTGAACAAAAATTCGATTCTTGTGTCATGTTTAAATCTCCCACTTGGGCATTTGTTTGAAGTCAAATTCCGACTCAGTCTTAGACGCTCTGGTTTCTGTGGGGGTTCTGAACCGGCGGGTTCTGCCTGCATTGCTTATGCCTTCCTTGGGGTCTGAACTGAAAGCCTGGTGGATTTAGAGATGGATTAATGCTGGCATTTGGGGGATTATAGATGGAACACGAAGAAACTTTATTTCAAATAAGCACAATACCTGTATTTAATTTGTCATGTTTTCTGTGATTCATGAAGGTAAAAAGGGAAAATATTGTGCTACTTCCATTAAAATGAAATTACAGAAATTATGTGATCATGATGTTAAGGGTTTGGGCTCATATATTTTCATTAACAGATTTCTCATAGGCAGCTAAGTTCATTTTAATTCATGTGGCTAAAATGTTGTAATGTGTTTGTTGCCCAAATATGTTACCCGCTGACAGGCAGGAGGGTCTCAGCTAATTCTGTTGCCTCACAGGGCTGGCTTAGCTGTTCAAAGGAGCCACAGGGCTCCTTCTTTTATTAGCCTGCATATTCACATCTGATTAATACTTGAACAGTGTTTAGTTAGCAGTGAGGAAAGATGTAAAAATTAGCCCTGTCATATTTTAGGAAGCAATTTAAAAATGTGAACTAGAATAATCTCCAAACTGTCTTCATAGAGCAACTAGAGAATTAGCTGAATTTAAAATATATCACAAGTCAATTAAGAAAGGATCATTAAAATACATGTAGGAGATGTGGTTTTTCTGGAAAAAGTATAGCCATTGAAATGAGGAGCTATAGATGTAGATACTGGCTCCATGATAAATACTAGGTGTTCAAACTTGAGCAAGTTATGTAACTTTTCCAAATTCCAGTTTCCTTAATTATAAAATAAGGATATTCATACTGACTTCATAGGTGGGTTATAATTAAAATATACATATGTGGGCTGGCCGTGGTGGCTCACACCTATAATTTCAGCACTCTGGGAGGCCGAGGCAGGTGGATTGCTTTGCTCAGGAGTTGGAGACCTGAGCAAGAACAAGACCTTCTGTCTCTACTTAAGAAAAACAAGCCGGATGTTGTGGCAGGCGCCTGTAGTACCAGCTACTCAGGAGGTTGAGGCAAGAGGGTTGCTCAACCCTGAGACTTTAAGGTTGCTGTGAGCTGTGATGATGGCATGGCACTTTACCCAGGGTGACAGAGTGAGACTGTTTCAAAAAAATAAGATATATATGTGTAGGTGCCTAGCAAAGAGAGAATTGCAAGATATGAAGAAAGGAATGAAATGGGAAATAAAGGATGAAGAATTTAAAGGTGAGAGGACATTTGCTTCAGAGGGCAGAGTTCTGGTGGGCCATTTAAGCCACTCTCCTCCTCCATTTCATGCTCTCCTGAAACTATTTCAACTCTCGGCTCCTCTCTCCTTTTTCTCCCAGGCCCTTTCCCTTTCAGTGGCATGTTTTTCTTTGCCAGCAGCAGTCTGCCCTTTCTATTATAACCTAAAGTCAGTGAGCTGCCACTCTCTAGTTCTCAGCATCAGAAGGGGAAGAAGCCCTCGGGTTTCAGGTGGCAGGAGGGGGAAGGGACAGTGGGGGCCGCACTGGAGAGGCTTGCGTGCTTTCTTACTCTCCTTGACTCCTGCCTTTAAAATACATGCAGGAGATGGAACCTACTTAGCTCTTCCAGGCTGCTGGCTTTTTAGCCAGTGAGTAATTGAGAAGGTTTAGACCAGTATCTGTCTGAAAGAAATGCAATGCAAGATGCAAGCCACAAACGGGCACCACATGTGAAATTACTTTTTTTAGTAACTACATGAAAATAGCTAGGTGAAATTAATTTTAGTAATGTATTTAACCTAACATACAACAAATATTTATCACTTCACAACATCAATATTAGGATTATCAATGAGAGATTTTATTACAAACCCCCCCCCCCACATTTTTTTTTTTTTTTTTTTTGGCATATCTGAGCTTGGACAGAAGCACTTCCAGACCCTAATACCCTAATAGTGGCTTCTTCCTTCACAGTGCTGATTTAGAACAACTTTTTTTTCTCTCTCTTTCTGTCTGTCTTTCCCTCTCCCTCTCTTAAAGCTGTAGGAGAATTTTAGGAACAGACTAAATTATGGATCGGATCCTCAGTTTCTTATATTAGAGAAGTAGGACCCAGAGGGTCAAAACCCAACACTGTTAGGCCACAGCCAGAGCTGGATCTCATCCCCCTGGTGCTGGGTTCATTGTTCTTTCCAATCGGACATCTAACTCCCATCTCTGTCTTATAGAAGGATACTGGAGCCCAGAGAAGGGGAGTCACAGGACACACACCAGGAGGAATGGAGAAATTTCTTTAGGAGTAAAAGGAATTCCTAATAGGATTATGTCACAGTGTGGCCTTGGCAACACTGTAAAAAGCTATTCCTCTGAATTTTATAGAAAAAGGAACTCATAGCCCTGGTTTGTTATTAACAAAACTTTGTAAAATGCCTTTAGAATTTCACCAACACTGGATTTTGATGACTTGCTGTGCAGAGCACAGAGCCTCTCAGCAAACATTGGTTACATCCATTTAAGAATGTGGTAAATAGACTAGACAAGTAAAGCTAGAAGAAATATTGAAAAGCACTTAGTAAAATTAATGATGGTAAAGGGCCCAAGCGTCCAACAAATTTTAATACTTTCCTTCTCCTTTTCTTTTCTTTTTTTTTTTTTTTTTTTTGCAGTTTTTGGCCGGGGCTGGGTTTGAACCCACTACTTCCGGCATATAGGGCTGGCGCCGTACTCCTTTGAGCCACAGGCACCACCCTCCCTCTTCTTTTAAATGGTTTGGATGAGAGCAGTTACTTGCCCAAGATCATACAGCTGCTAATTTTGGAGAATTTGCATCTATTTCTACCACCTCGTCATGTTTTAAAAGCATAATTTCATCTCTGATTAAATGGAATTAAATCATGCCTTGTGAATGGAGGAAGTTTGGAACCTCAAGATATGACATCTGATTTGGAAATCTGGAAAGCATTTGACTGAGACTGAAAGAATGGTCTATTTCTTGAGAACACTGTTGTTAAAAAGCAACGGAAATGTAATTATTTTGGATTTGTTTTAGTGCTCCGGTATTTTTAGAATTTCCCCATAAACACCTCCCTGGAGGAGCCTGCAGCACTTGGCATGCTGAAGTAACTCAGGACGCTTTCCACAAACGCAGTTGACAAGTTGACAAGACATCTGGACTTGTGCATGTCTGAGACAGTCCAGGTGCTTATCCAAGAGATTCTTGCTTTTTGAAACTTAGCAGGATGAATTTTTCCCACTCTTTCTTAAGCTCGAACACCTTCCTTGGAATGAATGTAGACAACTCTCAAGACAGAGCTCTTTCTGCCAAGCACAGTGCCGGGCCCGAGACGGCGGCTGTTGCACGCTGACCCTGGGTCTCAGATATCTGAAGGAAGTTTGTAGGAGTAGGCACTGTGGCAGGAGGGCTGTGGAGTGGCACGAACGCTGAGAAATTTGATGCACTCAGGACACCACCAGACTTGGTCTAGGGCAGGGATGTTGTTTTGAGAAGTGAGGTGGAAGAAAATATCCCCAGGATAAGAAAGAACAGGATGAAAAGTCCTGGTTAAAAAAAAATATGGATTTTCCCTTCCCAGACAGATTGTTAAAGAGGCTTTTCTTGTTCAGTGGGGTCTGGTAATGAAAGTTGACAGGATATTAAGGTTATTTCAGGTTCCACTGTCTCCCAGGGTCACATAAGCCTTCTGTCATGCATGTTAATCCATCTCAGCACTCCTGCCAGGAGCTGCCTAAGTAGGGCAATCGGTTTAGCAAGCACCTTCCCCTTTGCAGTTTAGTGAGAGGCGAAACCTCCCAATTAGCAGAATACGGATCGAAGCAAAAATGCTTTTCTATTCTAAAGACATAGGTTTGTGATTAATAAGCGATGAATCCAACTGCTATTTCCTCAGATATGAAAAGCAAAACCTCCCTTCTCTCTCCTTGTCCTTCTGTGGCTTGTGCACGCATGAGCATGCTGGAGTCTGTGTGGGCAACTGCGCCATGAGTTTAGTGTCACAGACTGGAAATACTGGTTGGCTACCAACAAGCGCAGCTCCTGACAAGTCCAGGCATACGGCTTCCTCATCTGCAAGATCCCCACCAATTACTCCATTAGTTATGGAAAGGGAACTATGTCACGAGGAGAGCACTGGAGACACAATTATCAGTGAGGAGGAGGAGACTACGGAAGCCTGATTCCAGAACTAACCTATTAGTCACTGAGATGTGTCTCTAGCAACAAACACTGTTCTAGTTGATTCCTTGAAGGATGCTCTAAACTTTTTGTGGGTGTAAAATAAGCAGAACAATCTAGTCTAATTGCTGTTATTTCACTGACTGTACAACTGATGACAATACTGGCAAGAAGTGAGGACTTTGGAATTCAATGGATTGGACTAGAATCCCGGCTTGGCCATTTGCTAAATGTGTGAGCAAAAGAAGCTGCTTGACTTCTCCAAGACTCAGTTTCCTCATGTGTAAAATGGGAATAATTGTACCTATATCTCAGGATTCTTCTAACGATTACATGAGTATTATCCATTGCTCGGCTCCATAACTGGTGATCGATAATAGTTGCTATGGTAACAATGAAGGTAAACACAAACATGGGATTTGTTCTGGCGAATTGCTGCCACCTTCTATCTGCTTCTTGAGGCTTGGTGACTTTACACGAGAGCAAGGTGTTATATGCCCGAACCTAAGTGGTCAGTATGAAAAAAAACAATCTCTACCCACATTTATCTTTGAGAGCACTGCTATAAAAGTGGGCTCTGTTCTCTTCTATTTTGATAAAAGTAAAATGCATTCACTCTAAGTGGCTATTAGAGGGCCAATTTCTGTACAGCCCATTCTATATAATAGGTACTCAAAACTCATTCACTCCGTAATGGCTTAATATTTTCTGTACAGTGACTAGCAGTGGTGTAGGCTCCTGATAAAACATTACATCAACTCTCCAACCTCTAAATTTTTGAAGCAGATGTTTTCCTAACATCCTGTAAATACTCCAATCATCTGAAACTGCTGGGATTTCACCTTTGTACCATTTTTAGAAATGTGCCCATTGAGTAATGGGCCTGTCTAATCTGTTTGACGTTTATTAGTACTCAGAGCGTGGCTGGGTTGGGAGATGCAGCAGAGCACATTCTAAATAAATCAATGGAAGAAAGCAAACTAAATCACAGGGGGAAATCACAGTGTCCAAATCATTTATACACTGGTGATTACCATTTCACCTGGGTCCCACTGATGTCACACTATAGTCTCCGAAGCTCTAGGAATCATTCATCAGTCCAACTAAAGCTGTTCACCCATGGTTCCATGCTGAAATTGACCAATGTGGTGGAGACTTAAAATAGTTCAGGATGGAAAGGTTAATTACGGATGGGAAGGAATGTGTGGGGAGGAAAATGCACCAGATTGAGAGAGGTTTTAATGATATTTCTGACACTAACTTACTGTGGAATTTTAAAGGAGTCATTTTCTATCTTTGCCTCAGTTTTTTTAACAAGAAAATATATGTAAAGGACCAAAAAAAAAAAAAAGAAAGAAAGAAAATACATGTATATATATGTGTGGATTTGGGGGAGCAAATGGGGTGGGGTGTCTAAGGGGATGGTGATCGTGATTTTCATAGTTTTGCAAGATTTCAAATGATGTCTGAGTTAAAATCCAACATGGACAAAGCAGAATCAACATGCTTGAGGAAGGGGACCCTGAGGAGACTGGCCTTTCTTCATGTGTACCTGTGGCAGTTCTAAATAGACTTTTACAATTACACAGAATTCTATGGCCTAAGCATGGAAACCTTTGGCTTAGATGATCGTAAGGTCTCACCAACTTTGTCTGGGTCTATGGAAAATTTCCCCTCAAGAGAAAAACTTTGGACGTACACAAATAATTTGTTAAATAATTTAACATTTTAAAATTTATTAATTAATTAGAGAACGATGCCGATAATTTATTAAAGTAGTTTGCTTTCAAGTCTCCTGAGTCAGTGATTTCATGTCCTGTATTTTTATTTTTTACCAATTTAAAGTCTAAATTAACACAAACACTTCTTCACTTCTACCACCTCTTTTTTATTTTGTAACAAATGGTGTTGTTCATTTTAAACTGTAAGCATCTTTTTCCAGTTGGGATGCAGAAAGTCCCAAGAGACCGTTGCTCTCATTCTAACGATGAAAATAAGTTGGCTCATGTACAAAATCATAGATTTCTTTCTAATTCTCTGGGGACTTGATTTGAGGGATTCAAAGAAACACAAATAAATCAAATTCCAGGAAAGATGAGTGCTTCCTGAGATCATGGAGAGAGATCCATAGATGTCTTCGCTCCTGGTGAGGAGCAGAAAGAGGACCTCTGGCACAGGTGGGTAAGAAAAAAATGAGCAAATTTCGCAGGCACAGAAATCCAGGGTTCAGATTGAAAAGAAAGTCAAATTTCCCAGCAACTTGAACATGGAGGCCTCCAGCGCTTCATGGGATCTTAGATCTGAAGCTGGCTGAAAGGTAAGTGCCTATCCAGTCTTTAAAATATGTAAAGCCAAGGGTGAACAGAACGCTGCTATAAGCAGGAAAGGACCCCTCAGCTGAAGCCGAGAGTGACTAGCATGCTACTGGCCTGGCAGAGCAAGGTGTCCTTCTGGTAGGAGTAGGGTGAGGTAAATATCATTTACATTAGTCTCTACTATTTACATATAATGTCCATCATTTAATAACACATTGCTCAATATGAAAAAATGGAAAATGTTAACTGTGATCAAGAGAAATAAGGCAGTGGAAGTTGGTTAACACATGTCCCAGACGTTACGATTCTCAAAAAAAAAAAAAAAATTTAACACCACCATGTAAATATATTCAAGTATTAATGGAAAAGGTAAACATGAACCATGAATAGAGGCGGGATTTTAACAGGAAATGGAAACTGTAAGAAGAAACAAATTGAAATGGTAGAAATGAACAAAAATAATAAATCAAATATTTGAGGGCTGCTTTGATTTTTTTTTTAAGTGCCATATATTTAGCCATGTAACATGTGCACTCATGCTTTTGACCCAAACTTATGGAAAGTTCCTTGGAGAGAGTGGCCTCCCCTCAGCTGGGAGAGGTGCATCTGGGGAGGGCTTATGCTGCCCTGATAAGCATGTAGGTCACACGCCCTCCCGCAGCCACGTGCTCTGTGAAGGCTGCCCCTTCCCTCTCTCCCTGCCACGTCAGAAGCCACAGTGCAGAAGGCCACATGTGTGACCAGTGGGGCAGGAGCTTCTGAGGCTGCTCAGCCCGTGGGCAGCCAGGCAGACCCCTGAGGCCAGCCAGGGGTTTCTACTTCCATCTGGATGGCTGGGCCTCAGGCCTCAACCCTACCCCACATGGCTGCAGCCCACCTTGCCAGCCCTGCCGCTGCCCCTCCCCAATTACAGTGCTGGGCAGAGGCTGCTGTGGCCACTCCTACCGCATGCTGGGTCCTGCTAGGCTGGGACGGGAGAGCACATGCCATGAGGCCTGCTGGGCTCTAATGCTCCTGAGCCATACTGTCTATGTATAGCACAAATCCTTGTTTTTCTCTCAAAAATTTGGGTAAAAAATGAGCATTATACATGGCAGAATATAGTCATTGCTCCTGAGGTTTCCATGTATGTATGTATGGTGTCACAGTTTACCTTCAATTGCTGCCGTCCCTGCACTGCAAACATGTGACTACGTGCTGCCTGCACTTAGGAATAGAGGCTGTTACCTCCATTCACCTCCATTCGTTAGTTAATTCCTGAATTACTAACGTTCTACCAACATGTGACTCATACAACAAACGGGGCGGTTATAGTAGTAGGTAAACATACCCCTTGCAACTTACATACAAGTTCAATTTAAGAGCAAACCTAAAGCACGTATCTCATTAACTACCTGGGGACTGCCTGTAATATTAAACTGTTTCGCAGTGTACAAACTTCACAGCAGTACAATTCCATTTATACTCCACTTACTCTTTTGCTCATCTTTGATCATCCTAAGGGGCTTCAAAAAGTTCATGGAAACTGCATGTTAGGAGAAAAGCTATTCATGTATTTGAAAGATGTCTTTCACCAAATGAACTTGTACTGATTTGTTATAACATGTTGAGCAGAACCTAGACTGAGGCACTAAGAAGGACAAGACACCAGTTGGGGAAAGAGCCTTTAAAACCTACATGAATTCTGCTAAAATTAAAGCAAGAATAGGTGTCAAATTAATGGTGAAGCTTGAGTATAAGAATGGTGAAATCTGGCTCAGCACCTGTAGCTCAGCAGCTAGGGCTCCAGTCACATACACCAAGGCTGGCAGATTAGAACCCAGTCCAGGCCTGCCAAACAATAATAATAACTACAATAAAAATATAGGCAGGTGTTGTGGCAGGTGCCTGTAGTCCCAGCTACTTGGGAGGCTCAGGCAAGAGAATTGCTTAAGTCCAAGAGTTTGAGGTTGCTGTGAGCTATGAAGCCATGGTACTCTACCCAGGGCAACATAGTGAGACTACATCTCAAGAAAAAAAAAAAAAGAATGGTGAAATTTTGAGCTTCATGAAAAGTTTATGGGGACCCCCCCTCAGTCAGCAGTTCATAAATGGACAATGCGTTTTAAGAAGAGAGGAGACAAGGCTGACCATGAGGCCTGCAGCTGTAGGTCACCCACACCCATCTCTGAGGGAAAGATGCATCTCGTCTGTGCCCTAATACCACAGCACCTCAAGGGGCTTAGCTTACATAATCCCCGTGGGAAAATTAGAGTTGGGCAAATTTGTCACTCAATGGTGGTCCAAACTATCGCACCCAGATCAGCTGCAGAAAAACAAAACAAAACAGAGTTTTCATTGGATATTTTAAACAAATGGAATCAAGATCCTAAGTATTTCTCTGAAGAATTATGACATGACATGGAGTATGGCTTTACTGCTATGATCCTGAAGACAAATCAGAGTCATAGAACACTACCCAAAGGTGGAAGTGGGCCAGCCAGACAAAAGGGCAAAGGTCATGGCAACAGTTTGGGGGGATGCTGAAAGCATTTTGCTTATTGACTCCCTGAAGGGCTAAAGAATGATAGCACCTGCTTATTGTGAAAGTATTTTGAGAAATTTACCCAAACTTTGGTAGAAAAATGCCTCAGGAAGTTTTATCAGAGGGAGCTGTATCACGCATGGCATCACTTCTGGTCATCTCTAATTAAACAAAGGCACATTTTCAGGAGTTTTGATGGAAAATCATTAGTCATCCACCTTATTGTTCTGATTTGGCTCCTCTACCCATTTTTTCTGATTTTGAAAATCTTTACAGGGCACCCATTTTTCATTAGTCAATAATGTAATATAGACTTCATGGACATGTTAAATTCCCAGGACCCTCAGATCTTATGGGTAGATGAAGTAGCTGGTATCATCACTTGTAAGTGCTTATATTGGAAAATAAAGTTCACATTTTTAATTTTTATCTTTTAATTCTATTTTTTCTATGAACTTTCAAAAGTCCCCTATGTATTTCATTTGTAAATATGTTAAACCAAAATACGTTGTCTTTACTTTGCTTTAAATAGCTAACAGTTTGAGTTGGTTCCTTAAAAAATCTGTTTCTTGTTTTTATTCTGAGTGTCCAATCTTCCCTCAAGCACCAACACATGGAAGATAGTCACACTGACTGTCTTAATGTCCTTGTTTAATAATTTTGTCATTGTGTCATTTCTTGGTCGATTTTGATTGATTGGGCTCCCACCACCCCTTCTTCACGTGCCGTGTAACATTTGATTTTATGCTGGATGTTATGAATTTTACATTGTTGGGTGGTAGATATGTTTGTATTTATATAGTCTTCAGCTAGAACATAGTTAATTACCTGGAAACAATTTGATCCTTTTGGATCTTGCTTTAAAGGAAGCTTTATGAGCTGGACCAGAGCAGCATTTAGTCTAGGCTAATTTTTTTCACTGCTGAGGGAAGGGCACTTCTTAGTACTTTAACCTCGGGGTCAGTAAACATTTCCTCTATGAAAAGCTAGACAACAAATATATTAGGTTTTTGTGGGTTATCTGGTCTCAGTCCTAACTACTTTATCATTGTAGCACAAAAAGGCCCATAGAAAATACACCAAGAAATATGGGTGTGGTTGCATTCCAATAAACCTGTATTTATAAAAAGAGGTGACAGAATGGTTTTTGCCTGTGGGCATAGTTTGCCCACCTAGCTCCAAATAATAAAATCATGATTTATGAGTTTTTCTACTCTGGCCGTGGGGAACAGACATTATTACTGGCTGCGGGTGAGTTCCGGGCACTATTCCCGCCAATCCTTTGGGTTGTTCTCTCTTTCTCATTTGCTCCTCATTGCTAAGCTGAATACTTGAGGGGGATCCCCTGCAAATCTTGCAGGTTTTTCTCTTTGCGGTGCTCACTCTCCACACTTGATCTTAGCCCAAAGGCCAAGAAGTGACGGTACGTACAGGGCTGGCTCTCTTTCTTTCTCTTTCGCTCCCACCTCTTTCTACCCAGGGTCCAATTTCCTGCCTTTCCTCAGCTGTTAAGGGTTTTTGTTTTAGTTAGCTTAGAAAACCAAGAAATCACTTTGCTTGGGGTAGGAACAGTTACTGACCAAGTAGGTTTCCCAATTAAAAATGTGAGCAGAGCCCTCTTCCTCCCTCATTATCCACTTTGCCATCCAAATGGCCTTTGTAAGGCCTGCACACTTGTCTGATGGCCCTTGCCTTCTCTGGCAGTTGTAGATAGAGGTCTTTTAAAAATAGAAGCAGTGGCACAGCACATCTTGTTCAAGGAACAGCGTCTGTTCTCAGTGCTTGATGCTCCAAACAGCTGTCTGAGCTACTTGCCCCTTAGTTGCCTTTGGGTAGGAGTAAACAAATGTGGACATCCCCTGAGCATATTTGAAACTGACCTCTGAAGAGGTCATCTATTTTAAGCAGATTGTAATTTTGCAGAAGACATGGCCGCATTCCAAATGTTTATTTAGTGTTGAACAGTCTCCATTTGGCTGGCTGGTTCACTTTTTTTGATGGTGTTGAAGACATCAAGAAAGATGACAATAATAGACATGGATTTGCACTTGTCCTGGTGCACAGCAATTGATTTTGTTGGGTGCCAGGCCCAAGACAGACTTCAGGGAGAGAGAGGCGAGTGAGTCTGGCTACATGGCAGCTGGTTGTTATGGCAGCTACTCTAATCTCTACCCCTGTCACTCCAATAGGAATCTGATGAAGAGGTTTCCCACAGCCCTGTAAGGGATGCCAATACCATCCTGTTTTATAGAATGCATACTCCGTGCATAGCACTAGGCCAGGCTTTTGGCACATGGTCTCCTGGGTCCTCACAGCAACCATAAGAAGCAGATAATGTTATCCATTAAATGATAATGTTATCATTACCTGCTTCTTATGGTTGTTGAGATGAGGAAACTCGACAGAGTTTAGAGATGAGGAAACTTCAGTTCAGAGGCCTCCAACTACAATGTTAAAATGCAGATTTGACCCAGGGATTGATTCCAGAATACTTCCATTTCATCCTATTTCATGACAGATCCATATTAACCAGGTTTCCCCTTCTCTTGCATATGTGCTTATGTCATAGCAACTCGTTTCCCACCCACGTATCCCTAATATGAATTTTGGCTTCAGGATGTGACAAAATAAATACCCAGGAATGAATCTTTTATTCTTTTGTGAATGGTAGAAATTTATTGTGCAAGTGCAAAAGCAAAAGCCTATCTGAGGATCGTACATGACAATATATTTTCCTACATGTATTTAGGGAAAAACCGCTAAAACATAAGAATTAGTCTTGCATATCAGTCAGCCTTAGCTCACTTGCCTTTGTGCTTCAAATGTCAATGTGCTCCTAGAAGAGACATCTTTGAAAAGAACCTTGAATGAAAATGAGCCATAGTTAAGTTCATGGCACACTGACTACTAAAATTGGTCGTGATATGGAGAAGGGCAATGTTCTCAACCTTACTCCCTTCCCAGTTTTGTCTGACTTCCTTTCCTCCTCTTCCCTTTTTAACTAATAAGATTATTTCTCTGTCATGGGGAGAGATGAATAGTTAGCTCCAACGCAGCTCCTTGCTCCGGTGTCCCCACATCTAGATGTACCTCCAAAGGCAGACCATCTGTACATGTAAACACCAAGCATTGCTGTACTTACAAGTCACAGCCTCCTCTATGCAGCCATCCTGGAATCACTTTCACAGCCACAAAGTTCTGCCTCGGTGCAAATCTTTTCCTTTAAGCAGCACTTTTAGGAACTTGAGGAATTGCTGAAGGTAGGGAGAAATTTTAGGAGCTCTAGATCCTAATTAACTTTTCCTCTAATTAACTATGCCACCATCCCTTTGTGAATGCAACCGACACTCTCAAAGATAAAGAGATGAGCTGAGGATGGCAGCAACCCAAGTCCAGGAAGCTCACAGACGCTGTCTTTGCTTCAGGATTTGAAAGCAAAAATCATCATAGGAATATGGGTGGCATGAGAGGGAAAGGGAGAAATGATTTTAAAAAAATGCAAACTAGGTGTTATCTTTCTCCATAGAAGAAATAATCCTTTTATATATCAGTGAACACATTTTCTCAATATCTCCTTGTACCTTTTTCCTACGCATGTAATGGTCTCCCCAGGACAGAGTAGGATTAAAATTCTCAGGGTGCAGGTCACTGCTTCCCATGGCCCTCCTCTCTCTTTCGTTTTTTCTTTTTGTTCAGTAAGACTTGTGCATATCTTTGGGGTATGTTTTCCAGGTTTTGGGCTGTAGGTCTTCATGTTCCTGTTTTCCAGAAATGCTCAATTCTCTGCTCCTTACCTACTGAAATCCTCCCGACCATTTGAGGTGTATTTTAAATATTGCCTCCTCTAATAAGGAGGACGCTTCAGGAAACACAGCGTCCTCCAACAACAGTCACTGATGAGTTTTCTGTTATTCTCTCAATGTTTAGTGGTTGTTATTTTCCCAAAGTAGATGGAACTTCCATTAAACTTCAGTCTAACCAACTCTTACTCCATCTCTTTGTCCCTGTGAATGGGTTACAGTACTTGAGTGCGATGTTTCTCGCCAGGGGACGTTTTTACTCTCTGTAATTTTTCTCCATAGCCTCACAGCTCTGTTCTCTCCCCTCCAGCGAGACTCCTCATTTTTAGATCTCAGTGTCTTTTCCTCGGAAATCCTCCTCACGTCACGTTCTCCCACATTTCTCTTACTCGCTCTGTCTGTGGTTTCAATTCTAGCACCGAGCACAGTTATTTTTACCATAGAGTTCTCTTTCCAAACTTTCCTTCCATTCCTTTTGCAAAAACCACCTCCCAGTGTGATTCCCCAAAGTCACTTTTCTTTCCACCGGTCAATCATGCATCTAGCTTAGCGGCTGTGCGAGGGCTGCTGAGACATTGCCGCCCCACCCCCAACCCGGTCGGCAACTACTCTCCTCACTCAGCTAGACGGCTAATGGCCCTACCCTTGGCTTTCCCTTCTAAAAGCTACTGTTGGGGCTTTTGCAAACAGACAGGCCCAATGCTCCCAGTGGTCTTTCCTCCTGCAGTGTTATCCTAATGGAGCTAGGATTGATGCCCATCCATGGAGCAAACACAGAAGAGCTCAGAGCCTGGGGCAAAACACAAGTCCAGCTGCGTCTCCACTCCATCTGCTGCAGCTGCTCCCCTTCAGCTGTTCTGAGTTCCCAGGTACAACCCATGGAGAGATCACAGACCACCCAGTTTCTAACTGCTGGAGGAGATCACTCTTGGTTCTTTAGTATCCTTTTGTGTCTTGATGCCTCTTTAAGTTGATCATTGACATCTTTTTGGCCCTTCTTTCCACCTGATCACCCAGGCCTTGTCGCCTGGCCTTGAACTCTTGCCTAGGCCTCTCATTTGGAAAGCGGCCCCCTCTTTCTCAGATGCTCATCTGGGCCACAGATTCTCTCTTCCTAGTCTGTCTTTCCTGTATGATGATGGGGTTTGCTCTTGCTTTTATACCCACTCAGTGCTTGGGCTTCACCTGACTCTGGGGCCTTTGAATTTCATTGCCAGCAAAGGCCCTTATCCCCTACTGATTTAGTGACAGCACATTGGGCTCTGGTTCCATTTAAAGCATTGTGTATCTTGTGTCAATGACACAAAAATGAGCATTATCAATAATTTCTCACAGGAAACTTGCAGTCCAGGCAAGGCTGATTTATCTGTAAAAGGCAGATTGTGATGAAATTTCCTGAGTGAGATTCAGAAAAGGAAAGGTCAAGTCCAGGGGGTGTGTGTGTGTGTTGTGTGTATGGGAGTGGGGTGGGTTATAACCAGGGGAATACATATTTGGAAGAAAAGTTAAGTTTGGCCAGACTTGTAAATAGCGTTTCTTAACAAGGTGATGTGACTGCATTGTTCCTGGGATACTAAATGTCCCACTCAGTCAATGACAGTTGTGACCTCATGTCGCTGAGACAACAAAACACAACTTTGACAGAGTTTCCAAATATTCAGAATATTCAGTGAAACTCGTTAAAGCACAATAAGGAGGACTTTATTTGTACTGTTGTCACAGGTACAGAAATCACGGCAATGGGATTTTTCAGTGGGAGAGAGATTGAACTCTGTGTATGGCATATGGGATGGGTGAGGGGTGGAGTTTATAGCCAAGGCGCAGGGTAGAAGTCAGTGGATGGAAAATTGCGAAGGGGTAACATGGTGCAAGGGGGATTCTGGCTAAATCAGCTTAGCTGAATTTCTGTTGAAGATAGGCCAGGGGAATTAGATGTCACCTGGGGGAGATGGTGGAGGTTGAGAATAGCAAGGTCATATAGCAAGGATGATTAGTATTGAGGGTGGGGCGTTCTCTGTAAATTGACCTAGCAGGGATCTTGCTAAAGCTAGATTCGTAAGGAAGTGCACAGAAAGACCTAAGAGAAGGTTTGGGAGCCTGATTAAAGTTTGGTTAACCAAGGAATTGTTTTGTCCCCCTTGGGGGAGGTACCAACCTCCACCCACTGAACAAGGGATGTCATATGAGGTCTGGCAACCTGTAGTAGTTTGTGCCTAAGCAAGATTTAGTGGGAAGCCACTGAAAGTCTTTAGACTATTACTCTGGCAGTGATTAGAGGACAGTGAACAGGAGAGCCTGGCTGAAGGGAGAAGAGGAGGCTGCTGTGATTGTCCACATAAAAATGATAACAAATTATGCCACTGCATCCCTCAAATATCCTTTTAGAATAAGGCAACTAATCGGATATAGAGACCCAGGGAGAATGAGTCAACGACAAGGCCTCAGTTTTCATGGCAGTGGCTGGGAGCACAGAGCCGCCAAGTACAGAAACAGGGGAGTCAGGTGAGGATGAGGTTCCAGGGAAGGCCGTGTGTGTGAGGCCCGACTGTGTGTGTGTGTGTGAATGACTGGAGGGTGGAGCCAAAGACCAGAGGCTAACAATACCAAGGATGCTACCTATAGGCAAAATTTCTCAAATGTGCTAATTGTTTCCTAAATATGCCCATCACATCACACACATCCACCCCAGAGTAAGACTTGATTTTCCTTTTTTTGGCCTCAGTTACCTTCTTTGTTTGTTTATTTCTCTCTTTCTTCTTCTTTTAAAAACATTGAATGAAAGTAAACATTACTCCAGTTCAGGTCAGAATGCTTCCCAAATGGAAATTAGCGTTAGCTTCTAAATAAAATATTAGGTAATGGATGCACCAGGGACGAACTGAAAAAGACGCAAGCTTTTCTTCCTGATCTCAGCTTTATTCCCCCGTGCCTCTCACTGGAGGAAGGTCATGTGCAGCCAGGCACCAGTACCTTGGATCCAGAATTGCTAAAGTCAGTTTTCTCCTCCGGCAGCGTCCCCGAGGACGCGGAATCTGGCTGAGCTGTTCAGGGTTTCATATTCTTCCCCTAAGTAAATTAAATCATGAGCACATCTCATCAAGAGGCCTGCACAAAAGCCTGCTATACCTATTTGGCAAGCAACGCTTAAAATGAAGCTTTTAGAAATGCTAAAAGCTTGCCTCCCCCAGCCATCTGTGCTGGCTGGCCCAGCTGCGACCACGGGTGGGCCATGGGGGGTGGCAGGGAAGCAGGGCCTTGGTGGCAAATCTCATCCACGTAGAAGTCAAAAGGAGTCCAAATGGACTTCTGTCAACATTTTCTCTCTTTTGCAATTCTTCCTGGGGCCACCAATGACCCTATTGGATACAGCATGGCGAGAGAGGCTCTAACCCTCCCCCCTCCAACTTTGAAAGTGCTTTAAATGTGAGGTAAACGAACACAAATAGGAGTGTGCTGGGAAGATACAGTAGGGAAGCCTTCTGTGGCTCTGCACGCTGATGCAAATGTGGGCTTAATTAGAAAATCAATCTTCCTGTCCAGCTGATTGATTGCAATCCTCTGCTGGAGGTGGGAAGGAGAGTCAAGTCATGACGAGATAATTTTTTCCTATTACTAAAAGAAGGCCTAACGTGCATCTCTAAGCAATTCAGCGTGAAGAACTTGTTAAAAACCAGCACCTTTTCCCTCTTGTTAATTGAATCTTTGGGGGAGGGGAGGAGAAATAACAGTAGTTTGCCTTTTGTGAAAACTATTTTTTCCCCCCAAGGATCTCCGAGTTCTGACAGGTGATTTCATAATTGTCTTCAAAGAAATGGAAGCATTTTTATGAGGAGGAGGAGGACGGGTGCCAGCTTGCCTCACTCTCAGAACGCCGACTTCAGACGGAGGGCACTCATGTCGCTGGAGGGGAAGCCTGGCTGCCAGCGGCCAGCTCGCAGGATGCTGAGTACACAGACCAGAGTCACCAGGTAGAAAGATTAGATATTGTCACCTTTGCTCATGTGAGGAGCAGGCTGGGGGAGCTGAGCCAGACCAAGGCCGCGTGGGCAGTGAGAGGGCAGTTTGTCCTCCCAGAAAGGCTGCGGTGGCGGCCCAGCTGTTTCTGTTTTCTCCTGTCATCATATTGATCCTACAGCCACCTCTCCTCTGCTTTGAATGCCCCACTCTGGACACACCGTTAATTCACCTTTTTTTTTTTAGTGCTTTGAGATTCATTGAGGGTACAAATAATTAGGTTACATTGATTACATTTGTTAGGTAAAGTCCTTCTTATAATTGTGTCCCACCCTTAATTCCTTGATCCTAGCCAAAAGGCCGAGGAGTGATATAACCTTAATTTAGAACACAGGACTTTCTCCACCGAAGAGTATTCTCACTCTTCTGATCCATGTTCGTCTCCTCGGAGTCTGAAAATGTGCAACGTTTGTGGCCGACGCACGTCCCCTCAGCTGTCCCTCTGTGCCTTCTGCCCTTTTCTCTTTCCTTTGTCATTGCACAGATCTGCATAATGTTGCACTGAGGATAATCTCTACTGAATTATTTCTACACAAAAAGTCTTTTACAAAATGCCTGCTGCAGCTAAGGTTAGGAGGATTTTAGAAACCCTCCTGGCTTTAAGGAGTCAAAAAAAAAAAATCCAGTTCTCAGAGTTCCTGGAAGAATTCCCCCTTCGCTGAGAAACCCTCTCCTTGGGTTCTTTCCATCTCTCTGATTCCGTCTCTCTGATTCCCCATACTTTCAGCTCCGCCAGCCCATACCAACCCTTAATCTTGAGGTAAAAAATTTTCTGTCTGGTTTCAGTGAAATTTTGCTATTCAACATTACATGTGGATTACATTTATAATATTTAACCACTTGCCAAAAGTCTGAAGCCAAGATCAAGCTTATTAGTGAAATGGAACCTGCCTTCTTTGGAAAATGTTCATCACAAACTCCATTTTTAAGAGAAATATAGGGAGGCTTGACTATGAAGCAAGAGAGATTATCTGTTGTAATGCCCAATGATGGTAAGAATGATTAGCTTACACAGATAGTTTAAATTACAGGGGTCCTCAAACTTTTTAAACAGAGGGCCAGTTCACTGTCCCTCAGACCATTGGACGGCTGGACTGCAGGCCCAGGATGAGTTGGCTGCTAGGTAGGACAGGCAGCAGTGGCAAAAACGCCTATCAGGTCAGATAAATGTCCTAGGCGGGCTATAGTTTGAGGACGCCTGGTTTAAAACCTCATTTTCTCATTTTAGGCTTTCACTTCAGGTTAATTTCTTACATAATGTTGCAATTATATTAAAACAAATCCTTGAAGATACCCAGAGAAGACATCAACCAACATCTACTTAAACCCACCTACCTAAATAAAAAGAACCAAGGAAGATCTGAACAGGGGCTATGACTTCTCAAGATGACGAATGGGGAACCTGCTGATTCTGGACTTCTACCACTGCCTGTGTGGAACATAGTTCCAGAGTCTGGGGTGGGGTATAATTATTATGACTATATCTGCTAAGCCAACAGTCCTGCTGATCAGTGAAATTTATAACCATGGAGACTGAGGCTCAGAGGAGGTGTTACATATCACTTCCCTAAGGTCACACAAATGATATATGGCAAATCCACAAGATTATTCCGTTCCATCTGACTCCAAAACTTACGCCTTTAACTTGCTAAGTATGCCATGTGTATTTATGAATAAAGAAATAAATTTGTGGAAAAAAGAAACATGTACTTGAATTTGACTTTATCCTGGAAAATCTGTTTTCTATACCTTTTCTTAGATTTTTATTTCACAATATTAACAGAGTACAGATATTTCTGGTATATGGCCTAAGTCAGGGCTAAAAATGTGCCCACCACCCAAATAGTGTTCATTGTACCCATCAGGTGGGCTTGCCCTTCCCCTTGTCCCCATCTCCCCCACTTGACTTTCAGTGACTTTTACTTCCCTTTGTATACTTATGCACCCATTGGTTGCTTCCAGCTTATTACAGAGTGCATGTGGTGTTTGTTTTTCCATTCTGTAGATATTGCACTTAGGCTAATGGTCTCTAGTCCCTTCCAAATTGCTACATCATCCTTCTTAATGGCTGAGTATTACGTCATAGTGTACAGATACCACATTTCCTTAATCCACTCATTTATTGATGGGCACTTGGGTTGATTCCACATTTTTGCATTTGTGAACTGTGGTGCGATAAATGTTCCAGTGTAGGTCTTTTTGATAAAATGACTTCTTTTCCTTTGGGTAGGATGGCTGAATCAAATGGTAGGTCTAGTTTTAGTTCTTTGAGAAATCTCTGTTTTCTACAGGCGTTGTATTAATTTGCAGTCCCACCATCAGTGTATAAGCGTTCTTTTCTCTCTGCATCCATGCCAGCATACATTTATTTGAACTTTTAAATAAAAGCCATTCTAACTGGAGTAAGGTAATCCTAAGCAAAAAGAACATTACCAGACTTCAAACTACACTACCAGGCGATCATACCAAAACAGCATGGTATTGGTACAAAAATAGAGACACTGACCAATGGAACAGATTAGAAAACCCATATATAAAACCATCTACCTGCAGCAGCTGATCTTTGACAAAGCAGACAATAATACACACTGAAGAAAGGAAACCCTCCTTAACGAAAGGTTCTGGGAAAATTGGATAGCCACATGCAGAAGAATAAAATAGTAAACCTACCTCTCACTACTCACAAAAATTAATTCAGGATGGATAAAAGACTTAAATGTAAGGCATGGAACCATAAGAATTCTATAAGAAAAATGTTGTAAAAACTCTTCCAGGTAGTGGTGTAGGCAAAAAAATTATGACTAAGACCCCAATGGCAATTACTGTAGCAAGAGAAATAAATAAATGAAACTCAATTAAATTAAAAAAGCTTCTGCACAACTAAGGAAATAAACAACAGAGCAAAGAGGCTACCTAGAAGATGTTAGAAAATATTTGCAATTTATACAATTTACATATCCAATAGAGCTAATGTCTAGAATCTGCTAAGAACTCAAATCAGCAGGAAAAATTGACAACCTCATCAAAAAGTGAGTAAAAGACATGAACAGAAGTTTTTTTAAAAGAAGATAGACAAATAGGCAAACATTAAAAAATGGTCAATATCACTAATCATCAGAGAAATGCAAATTAAAACCACAATGAGATACCACAGTTTTTTTGTTTTGTTTTTTTGGAGACAGGGTCTCCCTCTGTCACCCAGGCTGGAGCACAGTGGAGGGATGCTAGTTCATTGCAGCCTCAAACTCCTCCACTCAAGTTATCTTTCATCTCAGCACATCCTGAGTAGCAGGGAATACTACAGGTGCATACCAGCATGGCAGGCCATTTTTTTTTTTTTTTGTAGAGATAGTGTCTCACTATGTTGTACAGACTGGTCTGGAACTCCTAGCCTTAGTAATTTTCTCACCTGTGGTCCCATGTTGTGTACAGTTTTATGTACAATGGTTGATTGTTAAGGAATAAAGTAAAAACCAGTAGTTTGGGTTTCATTTGCTCTGAGGCTTGACAAAATCCTTTAGAAGTATTTCATTCTAGAGATGTTAAAAATGTATTAATATTCTAAGACAAATTAGCCCCAGATTTATGACATATATTTTTAAATGAGCCAACATTTTATGGAGAACTTTGCACTTTAGTGATATTTCTTTATTCAGAATCCCACAGGCAGTCTTAGGATAGGATCCACGCTGCTCTCACCTTTCCTGTTGTGGTTTGAGAGAGATGTTTGGAGTCCACTAGCTTCCTGTTTTCAGTGACCTTTTCAACACTAGCAAGGTAATAATGGTGACAGAAATTACCTAGGGTGTTTGGGTTTTAGGAGGTGGGTTTAACAAAAACAGCTTACTGGAGATCCAGATGGGATTGCTTTAGGAGTCCCTGGTAATCTCTTATTCACTGTGCTGGCTGAGACCAATCCTGCAAAGGAAATATGTGCTAACATTTTTGGAACTGGGAGAGGGCCTTTTTGTTAATCTGGAATCTTCCCCATCTGTGGTTTTCTGTTTATTTCAAAGTAGTTCCAGATATCAATAATAAATAAAAAAGATCAGGCAACATTGAGCATCCCAGCTTTACACAAATATGGATGGTATCGTGTTAAAGGAAGGTGAGTCACTCCTGAAAAACAAAGTGAAAGCCAAACACTCCCATAACATCGTTACTCTCATCTGCAAAGGCGTCCCCATTCCCCTCACCAATCCCGTTTGCAACATTCCCTTGTATGACCTTGGAAATGGGAGTGTGTCATATGCTGAGTAACTGCTGTGGACACTTCCATGTTTACTCTCTTAAGTGACTCTTTCTCACCTCCAGTAAATGTGGCAGGAGAAACATTAACATTCTGTCCACACTGCACAGAATAAGCAAACTGAAGCCCAGAGACCTTTCTGACATCTCCAATGTCACATAGCAGAGGTCAGCAGGATTTGACTCTGAGGTTGCTTGATTCCAAAGTCCAACCTCCTTTTACTTTTCATCACAAAACCCTACATTTCAAGAATACCTTTAATGACTATTCTTTACTTACCCCTTTTTAGGAAAATAAGTGTACAACTCTGTAAGATTTTGGGTAAGAGGGTAGGCAAGGTGAGATAGAGCCATTATAGGCTCAACTAGAGATTTTATAAATAGCCACAATTGACAGATTTCACTGTGGACAGATGGCAGTTCTGGCGAGGACCAGCTTGATTCCTCGAAGGTAATTCTGTGCTGCTGGTGTTGGTCCCTCTTGCTCTCGTTTGGGCTGGCTCGGCTGGAGTGGGATGAGGAAGATTCATCTGGCTTGATGAGACTCTTCATATTTCACAGTGGCAGAATGGAAATGAAAGGAAAAGCAATATGCTTTGTGTGTTCTCCCCTCTTTTAAAAAATATTGCCACAAAGGGACCTAGAATAGAGCTTGGAGAGAAATATACTCAAAATTCCTATTTTTTCTCGGGGATTATTGATACTTGTGGCCAGCACAGACCCAGCTTATTTTGAGATCAGATATGTAGTTGATAAATGAATTATATTTTAGGCTTGAATTAAACTCATTTTTCTTTCCAAACCGTCCCAAATCTACTTGGCCAAGCACCTTTCCGTTTTATATTCTTGTTTATTTAGAGGAAATATGGTCCATATGCCTCACACTCATTTACACTTAACTCATCAAAATGTTATTTGGCAATATGTATTTTATGTCCCCTTGAAGATTCTTGAGGTACTTTTGATAAGATTTAGTTCTTATAACCAGGAAATAATGTTATGTCTGGAGAGAAACATAGTTCCCAAAGGGCTCTAGGTCAGTTCAAAGCTCCATTCAAAGTGGTTATGGAAGACTGAGGTTGGAAGAGTATTTTTGTATAATTCACTACTCTCCAAAACTTCCAGTGGAGATTGCTGGATAGGGTTTATTGAACTCCCAAAGCAGATTGGTTTAATGGGTATCATACAGCCAGAAACAGATCAATAGATAAACAATTCTATTTATCAAAATGTGTAATGATATATTTTATTTATTTTTAAAATTAATTAATTTCATTTGTTTATTTATTTGTCCATTTTTATTGTTTGGGATTCACTAAGGGTACAAAGAATTAGGTTACACTGATTGCAGTTGTTAGGTAAAGTTTCTTTTGTAATTTTGTCCCACTCCCCAAGAGGTGTGCCATACACCATGACTCCCCCCAGACCTGTCTCTTCTCCCCTCTCCCCGATCCCTCATTTCCCTACCCCACTCCTTATATTAGATCATCTACTGCCTTCATATTAGAACTGAGTACATTGGATTCTTGCTTCTCCCTTCTTTTTTTGTTTTTTGTTTTTTTTGGCTGGGACTGGGTTTGAACCCGCCACCTCCAGCATATGGGGCTGGCGCCCTACTCCTTTGAACCACGGGTGCCGCCCTGCTTCTCCATTCTTGTGATGCTTTACTAAGAAGAATGTATTCCACCTCCACCCATGTTAATACAAAAGATGTAAAGTCTTCATCTTTTTAATGGCTAAATAGTATTCCATGGTATACATATACCACAGCTTGTTAATCCATTCCTGGGTTGTGGCACTTAGGCTGTTTCCACATTTTGGTGATTGTAAATTGAGCTATGATAAACAGTCTCATGCAAATGTCCTTATGATAAAATGATATTTTTTTCTTCTAGGTAGATGTCTATTAATGGGATTGCAGGATAAAATGGGATGTCTAATTTTATGAAGAATTCTCCATACTTCTTTCCAAAATGGTTGTACTAGTTTTCAGTCTCACAAACAGTGTAAAAGTGTTCCCTTCTCTCCACATCCACACCAGCACCTGCAGCTTTGAGACTTTGTGATGTGGGCTATTCTCACTGATGTGGGGTTAGGTGATAGCTCAGGGTAGTTTTGATTTGCACTTCTCTGATGATCAGGGATGATGAGAATTTTTAAATATGTTTGTTAGCCATTTGTCTGTCTTCATCAGAGAAGTTTATGTTCCAATCACTTGCCCAGAGGTAGATGGGATTGTTTACTCTTTTTCTGTTGATTAATTTGAGTTCTCTGTAGATTCTAGTTATTAACCCTTTATCAGATTGATACCCTGCAAATATCTCTTCCCATTCTGAAGGTTGTCCTTTGCTTTACTTGTTGTGTCCTTAGCTGTGCAGAAGCATATCAGCTTAATTAAGTCCCATTTGTTAATTTTTGTTGTTGTTGAAATGGCTGCTGAAGTCTGTCAAAAAATCTTTCCCCAGTCCAACATCATCAAGAGATTTCCCCACACTTTCTTCTAAGATTTTTACCATTTCACATCTTAAATTTAAGTCTCTTATCAATCTTGAGTCAATTTTTGCAAGGGTTGAAAAGTGTGGGTCAAGTTTCAGTTTTTTAGATGTGGTTATCCAGTTCTCCCATTCCCAGTTGTTGAATAGGGATTCATTTCCCCACTGTAAGTTTTTGTTTGGTTTATCAAAGATCAGATGGCAGGTAGAGACTGGTTTCATCTCCTGGTTTTCTATTCTGTTCCATATGTCTATTTCACTATTTTTGTGTCAATCCCAGGCTGTTTTGATTACTGTGAACTTGTAAGATAGCCTGAAGTCTGGTAGGGTGATGCCTTCAACTTTGTTTTTATTACTAAGAATAGCCTTAGCTATATATATATTTTTTTCTGATTCCATACAAAACGAAATACTACTTTTTCTAGTTCATCAAAATATGATGTTGGTATTTTAATGGGGATGGCATTGAATTTGTAGATCGCTTTGGGTATAATGGACATTTGAACAATGTTGATTCTTCCCAGCCAAGAGCATGGTATATTCTTCCATTTGTTAGGGTCTTCTGCCATTTCTTTTCTTAGAGTGTCATAATTCTGTTTGAAAAGATCTTTCACCTCCTTTTTGGTATATTCCTAAGCATTTTTTTTT
>CAUYQV010021812.1:0-25249 GCA_963574575.1 Galagoides demidoff
ATGGCAGATACCTGTAGTCTAGCTATTTGGGAGGCTGAGGCAAGAGGATTGAACCCAGGAGGTTGAGGTTGCTGTGAGCTATGAGACCACAGCTCTCTACCTGGTATGACAAAGTGAGACTTTGTCTCAAAAAAAAAAAAAAAATAGCCAGGTGTTGTGGCGGGCATCTGTAGTCTCAGCTATTTAGGAGGCTGAGGCAAGAGAATCGCTTGAGCCCAAGAGCTTTTTTTTTTTTTTTTTTGAGACACAGACACAAGATGTCCCCCTGGGTAGAGTGTTGTGACATCACAGCTCACAGCAACCTCCAACTCCTAGGCTCCAGTGAGTCTCCTGCCTCAGTCTCCCAAGTTGCTGGGATCACAGGCGCCCGCCACAACGCCCAGCTATTTTTTGGTTGTAGCTGTCATTGTTGTTTTGGCGGGCCGGGCTGGATTTGAACCCACCACCTTAGGTGTATGTGGCTGGCGCCTTAGCCACTTGAGCCACAGGTGCCGAGCCTGGCTATTTTTTTTTTTTTATTGCAGTTTGGCTGGGGCCAGGTTCGAACCTGTCATCCTCAGTATATGGGGCCAGTGCCCTACCCACTGAGCCACAGGTGCCATCCCAGTTTTTCTGTTTTTAATAGAGATGGTATCTCACTTTTGATCAGGTTGGTCTTGAACTCCTGCACTTAAGGGATCCTCCTGCCTTAGCCTCCCAGAGCACTAGGATTACAAGTGTGAGCCACAGGCCTTGTGAACCTATTTGGAAATAGGGTCTTTATAAAAGTAATGAAGTTAAAATGAAGCCATTATAGTGGTCCCTAATGCAATATGACTATTGTCCTTCTAAAGAGGAGGAATTTGGAACCATATAGGCATACACAGGGAAGCAGAGATTTGACTACTTCTGCCACAAACCAGAACATACTTGGGATGAACAGAAGGTAGAATTGGTAAGGAAGGATCTTTCCCTTATAAGGTTTCAGATGGCAGATGGCCCTCCTGAAATTCTGATTTTAGATTTAGTAGTCACCATACCTGTGACATAATATATATTGTTGCAGCTCTAAGCCATCCAGTTTGTGGTGCTTTGTTACCATAGCCCCAGGAGATGAACATACTACCCAAACATGAGCTTAAGTGAAGATGGAATCTTATTCTAAAGTCTTTACTAAAGCTGCTAGCGTTTATCAAGAGGTAGAAGTTAATAGGTACTTAAAAACCTTTATTTTAGAGTGCTGTGGTGTCATAGCTCACAGCAACATCAAATTCTTGGGCTTAAGTGATTCTTTTGCCTCAGCCTCCCAAGTAGCTGGAACTACAGGCACCTGCTACGACACCCAGCTATTTTACTGTTTCAGTTGTCATTGTTGCTTAGCTGGCCCAGGCTGGGTTCAAACCTGGCATCCTTGGTGTATGTGACTGGTGCCATAACCACTGTGCTATAAGCGCAGAGCTGGAATGATTTATTATAAGCATACCAGGTGATAACTGGTAGGAGAAATGGATCTCTTTTGTATAGTTTTAATATCTCTGATTAGTGTGTTAGCAGTCCTACTATTCATTTATAGCTCTTTGTACCCTGCCTATGTATCGTTTTCTGTACTCTCTCTGCAAGTTTAGTATTAAGAGATATTCTCATGTTATTAGAACTATATCAAAAAAGAATTACAGTTTTGGAAAACAAATAGATGCTGAAATTGTCTATCATTGGCTTCTAATGTATTATTTCTTTTCTTCTTCTTTTTTTTTTTTTGAGACAGTCTCACTATGTTACCCTTGGTAGAGTGGCTTCACAGCTGACAGTAACCTCTAACTCTTGGGCTGAAGCGATTCTCTTGCTTTAGCCTCCTGAGTAGCCGGGATGACAGGTGCCTGCCACAACATCCGGCTATTTTTTGTTGCAGTTGTCCAGCAGGCCCAGGCTGGGTTTGAACTTGCCTGCCTCCATGAATGTGGTCGGTGCCATAAGCACTGTTCTATGGGTGCTGAGCCTGTTTTTTTGAGACAGGGTCTTGTTCTGTTACCGAGCTAGAGTGCAGTGGCATAATTTTAGCTTACTGCAGTCTTAAACTCCTGGTTCAAACAATTCTTCTGCCTCAGCCTCAGGAGTAGGTGGGACTATAGGTGTGTGCCACCACACCCAGCTAATTGTTTTTATTTAAAAATTTTTTTTGTAGAGAAGGGGGTCTCACTGTCTTGGTCAGATAGGATTTGATCTCCTGGCCTCGAGTCATCCTTTGTCTCAGCCTCCCAAAGTGGTAGGATTGCCTGAGCCATTTTGCCTGATCTAGTCAATATTATTTCTGTCCTTGTTAAAAAAAATTGCAAAAGCAGTGTACTTTTTTTTTTCTGAGACAGAGTCTCATTATGTCGCCCTTGGTAGAGTGCTATGATGTCACAGCTCACAGCAACCTCAAACTCTTTGGCCTAAGCAATTCTCTTGCCTCAGCCTCCCAAGTAGCTGGGACTACAGGTGCCTGCCACAATGTCTGGCTATTTTTTTGTTGTAGTTGTCATTGTTGTTTAGCAGGCCTGGGCTGAGTTTGAACCTGCCAGCCCTGATGTATGTGGCTGGCGCCCTAACCACTGAGCTACAGGTGCTGAGCCAAAAGCAGTGTATTCTTATAATATAAGAATGAGACATGCTGATAGCCAGAGTAGCCATGTGTTTTCTCTGTTCAAGGAATTTATAGAGAAGTGAAATTCATTCATGTGGCAAATACTTACGTAGTGCCTACTGTGTTCCATATACTTCTCTAGGCATTTGGGGTATAGCTTAAAACTGGTGAAAATCCCTGCCCTCATAGTGATTTTAGGTACATGCAGTAGGCCAAGTTGAAAGTGCAAAGCAGGAGTTTCATTACAAGGCAGCAGCAATGCTCCCATCTGGCCACGAGGAGGCTGCCTCACACAATGGAAGGCACTTGCCACCTCTAGGGAGCCTGGTATACATGGGTGTGGCCTGCCTGGTCACTGACCTAGAGTTCTGTGGGTTGTCTGTTGTTGAGTGGGATGTTTTAGCTCTGTTTGGCATGTTAACTTACACTAGGTCACATACAGAGATTATGAAATTACCAGGGAGTCCTTTAGGTGGTCAAAATTAATTCCTACAGATTTTTGTCCATGATAAGGCTTGTAGAGACATAATTTCCTATCTTCTTTACCATGTTTAATATGTTTAATATAATAAACTATAGTTTAATTATGGAGGCAAAATTTAAATGCAAAGAAAATTTGATAGTTTCATCTTAGTTCCCTTTTATTTTTTATTTTATTTTATTTTATTTTTTTTTGTGGTTTTTGGCCAGGGCTGGGTTTGAACCAGCCACCTCTGGCATATGGGGCCAGCACTTTACTCCTTTGAGCCACAGGCGCTGCCCCTTAGTTCCCTTTTACATTTTGTTTCTTTTTATCTATGACCATAGGTGGTATGTATTTTATATGATGCCTTTTTTTTTGGAGATGTGACCATACGTGGTATGTATATTATATGATGTCTTTTTCTTTTCACTTGTTGCCCTTGGTAGAGTGCCATGGCATCACAGTTCACTGCTGGGACTACAGGCACCTGTCACAATGCCTTGGCTATTTTTAGAGACAGGGTCTCGCTCTTGGGATTTCAGGCAATCCACCCTCCTCGACTTCCCAGAGTGCTAGGATTACATAGTGGGCCACCTTACCTGGCCCATTTTATATGATTTTTGTGTGTGTGTGTGTGTGTGTGTATCTTCATTTATATATTTTGTTTATATATATTACATATTGTATATAATATCTTTATTTTACACTGTTACAAACAATATCTTTACTTAATACTGTTAAATAGATTTTTTTTTGTTCCAAGACAGAGTCTTACTCTATGCCCTTGGTAGAGTACTGTGGAATCATAGCTCATAGCAATTTCAAACTCTTGGGCTCAAGCAATCCTTTTGCCTCAGTCTCCCAAGTAGCTGGGACTATAGGCACCTGCCACAATGCCTGATTGGGTTATGTATTTATTTATTTTTTTATACATAGGGTCTCGTCCTTGCTTAATTTGGTCTCGAGCTCCTGAGCTCAGGCTGTCCACTTGCCTCAGCCTCCCAGAGTACTAGGGTTATAGGCATGAGCCATCACACCTGGCCATAGCTATGTAGTTTTTATAATAATTTTTTTTTTTTTTTTTTTTTTAGGCAGAGCCTCAAGCTGTCCCCCTGGGTAGAGTACCATGGCTTCACTGCTCACAGCAGCCTCCAACTCCTGGGCTCAAGTGCATCTCCTGCCTCCGCCTCCCAAGTAGCTGGGACCACAGGCGCCCGCCACAATGCCTGGCTATTTTTTGGTTGCAGCCATTATTGTTTGGCGGGCCTGGGCTAGACTCGAACCCGCCACCCTAGGTGCATGTGGCTGGTGCCCCAGCCGCTTGAGCCACAGGCATCGAGCCGCTATGTAGTTTTTAAAGTATAGTGCTTGATAGTTAATCTTGGGTGGTTGAAGATTAGTGGGATAAAATAAAGAATTCCAGTAAGAGTCATATTGTGGCACAGTATTTCTTAAAAGAGCAGAAAAGACAACTCTGATTTAAGGGAGAAAAGTAGTCCGAAGTTACTGCCTTAGTTTTTTTAGAAAATGTGTAGATTTGCCAGCCAATTTTATAATCTCTAGTTGGTCTGAGATCATGCTTACTTTTAGATTCTCATCTTCCTTCTAGGACATAGCATCTTTAAAAAACTTAGAGATAGGCTTGGCTCCTGTAGTATAGTGGTTATGGTGTCAGCCACATACACTGAGGCTTGCAGGTTCAAACCCAGCCTGGGCCAGCTAAACAACAATGACAACTGCAACAAAAAATAGCCAGGTGTTGTGGTGGACCCCCTGTAGTCCCAGCTACTTGGGAGGCCGAGGCAAGAGAATTGCTTAGGCCCAAGAGTTTGAGGTTGCTGGGAACTGTGATGCCGTAGCACTCTACTGAGGGCAACATAGTGAGACTCTGTCTCGAACAACAACAACAACAAAAGTTAGAGATAGATACCCTTTATATTTTCCTCCAGAGCTTCTGGGATACTCCTGGAGTTTTAGGCAGTCCTTACAAGTTTCTTAGAGATTCCTCTTGCCCTCTGTGAAGCCCCACTCCTTTTTCTGATTGCACTTAGTTGATGAGTGACTGTGAGCCTTTTCTCCACTAGGGTGGAGTAATGTTCTATTTTCCAAGGCTTTCACATTCACTACAGTTCCTTTTTTTTCTTCTTTCACATTCCTTTGGCTGGGTTCCCTCATTTGCTGTTGCTGATTATGTGTTGTGTGTTTATTTCATTTTATTAGTGCTGAGACACCAGCCTGTTGCACTGAAGAGGTTCTCAAAGTGCAGTTCCCAGATAAGCAGCATCAACCTCACCTGAAAACTTACCAGAAATACATATTCTTAGGCCTGCCCCAGACCTACCAAATCAGAAGCTCCTTGAATGGGGCCCAGCAGACATGTTTTATCAAATCCTCTGGGTGGTACTGATATATACTAAAGTTTGAGAAGCATGGTCCTAATGCATTGCTGCTTTAATCAGCATTAGCTCTTAGCACCCTCAGATCTTGGTATATGTTGGCATAAAAACTGGTAAGTTCTTAGTTCTTGAGATCAAGCACTTAAAAAATGTGAATTATGTATTTGATATTTTTGGATGTCAGTATTTCTGCAACATAATGTTGATAATACTTTTGGTTAATTTATTGATGTGGATGTCTTTGGGATTTTTGTGGGTCGTTGGACTTATTAACCAAATGAATCTGGTGGAGAGGAGGTTTTATGTTGTTCTGACCGTGTACTGCAGCATTTTCTTGTCTTCATCACTGCTGCTTTCTCTCCTCCATTGACTACTACTGCAGTTGTTCCATTGACTCAGTCTGCCAGTTGGTGAGACAAGCTTTGTGAACCAGCCTGTGCTGGCACCATCTACTCACTGAGCTGCCTTCTGCTTTTTATGGAGCAGATACAAATCTAAGCTATGAGACAGTCGGGCTTCTCAGCTCTCCGTTCCTTTAAATAACACATTTTCTTGACGCCTTGAGTACATGTCTGGCAGTAAAGTGAGGCCTTAAAAACAAAACAGAAAACAACCATAAAGTCCTTTCTGCTGTGGTCTAGAAATTGGTAAAAAGTTAAAAAACTAGAGTTGTAGAATATTGGTTATTCAAGAAGCAGGTTGAAATCAGAAATGTAAATATTCCCACCTAAGAAATCAGTACAAGTTTTATTACATGACAATTGGGCAAAATAGATGCTTACGAGAGATTAGTGATTTGAAATATCTTGAGTATTTTTATGTCTCTTTTTTCTAGACCTGGAAAGGAAAGAGCAAGAATTAGAGCATCTGAAAATGGATTGTGAACACTTTAAATCCCGTCTGGAAACCGTGCAGGCTGACAGCATGAGAGAGAAGAAGGTATCATGCTCAGGGGCAGGCTCTCACAATGCCAGAAAGTGGGGTTGGCGTTCAGCCTTTTACTTGTAACAAGCAGCGGGTCTTAATTTTTTGCCCTTAATCCTCAAGAGATTATATATTTAAATGTATGTAGTCTGAGTGTGGTGGAGTGTAGGGTGAACAGTTGGATTTTTTAAAAAAAGACATGGTCTTGTTATATTGCCCAGGCTGGCTTTGAACTTCTGGCCTCTAGGGATCCTCCTGCAGAGGCCTCCCAAGTAGCTGGGACTATAGGTGCACCTCACATGGCTCTCACAGTTGGATTTTCTGACCATTTAACATAACCATTCACTTAGTGCCTTCTTTTTTCTTCTTTTGGAGACAGAGTCTTGCTGTGTTGCCAGGGCTAGCGTGCCATGCCCTCAGCCTAAGTCACAGCAACCTCAAACTCCTGGGTTCAAATAGTCCTCCTGCCTCAGTCTCCTGAGTAACTGGTGCCTTTTAATTTTTGTGTTTAAAAGTCTTTTTAAAACATAGAGGTTCATAATATCTTAGTTTATTTTGTGTTGCTATAACAATACCTGAGGGTGGGTAATTTATAAAGAATGGAGAGGTATTTGGCTCATGATCTGATGGCTAGAAGGTTCAAGATTGGGCAGCTGCACTTAGTGATGGCCTTAGGCTGCTTCAGAGTAGGTATGTTCAAAGAGACCTCATGGTGAGAAAAAGCAGGGAAGCCAGACTTTTTTTTTGAGACAGAGCCTCAAGCTGTCCCCCTGGGTAGAGTGCTTTGGCATCACAGCTCACCTCCAACTCCTGGGCTTAATCAAGTGTCCTACCTCCACCTCCCAAGTAGCTGGGACCATAGGTGCCTGCCACAAGGCCTGGCTTTTTTATTTTGGTTGCAGCCGTCGTTGTTTGGCGGGCCCGGCTGTATTCGAACCCACCACTTAGGTGTATGTGGCTGACGCCTTAGCCACTTAAGCCACAGCGCTGAGCTGGAAGCCACACATTTTAAGAGCAAGAAGTCACTCCCCTCTTGGGAGGGCATTAATCTATTCTTGAGGGATCCACCTTTAACCCTTTCCAGTCCAATTTTTCTGCCCTCTGCATTCTCCCCAGCTCTTATTTATTTTGTCTGGGAAAGAGATTGGTGGATTACTTGTAATTATCCTACAGTTTTAAAAGAGAAAAACAAATATGAACTCACTTGATGATTTTATAATCTATTTTAGGTTGCATAAAATAATATGTTTTTGTTTATAAACACACAAAAAACTGTTATCTGATTAGTCTAACATAGAATTGGAAAGAGTTAAAACCCAAACACCTTCCACCAGGCCCATCTACCCTGCCACATTGGGCATCAAATTTCAACATGAGTTTTGCTGGGAACAAGCCTCATAGTAATAATGTCAGGGAAGAAAATATTCATATAATGACTTGTGAGTGGAGATAGATATATCAAAAATATTTGTAATTTGGGGATTTTTACTGATATTTTAGAGGTGTAACCAGTTACATTTTATTTTAATAGGAGAAACTACTAATATTTTTAAAAAATTACATATTTTTTATATGGTATAAATTATTTTCTATAAAACTAGAACTGTCCTATTTTTCTGTATTTTTTTTTTGTTGTTGTTTTTTTAGAGACAGAGTCTCACTTTATTGCCCTCAGTAGAATGCTGTGGCATCACAGCTCACAGCAACCTCCAACTCCTGGGCTTAGGCAATTCTCTTGCCTCAGCTTACCAAGTAGCTGGGACAACAGGCACCCACCACAACACCCGGCTATTTTTTTGTTGCAATTTGGCTGGGCTGGGTTCGAACCCTCCATTCTTGGTAGCCGGCACCCTACTCACTGAGCCACAGGCACTGCCCAGAACTATTCTGTTTTTTATGAAATTTGAGGCTTAGATGTATTTTTGTGTTTGAATATAAAACAGTAATAGTACTAATAATAGCAGCTAGTATGTACTGAATGTTCTCTGTGCACTGGCAGGTGGTAAGCAGCTGTCTTCATGCCTTAGTGCTTCCCCTAACACAGGTGAATCAGCATGCACTTCTACCAGGAGGCTTACATGTTGGGTCCAAGTTTACATTCATTGCCTGTGCTAAACTGTGTTTCATTCTGTCTCTTCATGTACAGGAATTCCAGATGTTTGTGGTTGCAATAAAGGTTTTCCAAAACTGATAGATTTTGTATACATTTTAGTATTGAGCAGATAGAAAAGGGTGGAAAAGAATTTTATTCTTAAATTTGAGCTAAATTAAATACCATGTATTTTAATTTGAAATTTAACTTTTGTTGTATTATATTTAGATCATAATAAACTAAAATGGCAGTCTGGTTGGTTTTTCTGGGCCTAAATCTTTTGTGGTCAGAAAGAAGTTGACAGACTAGAAGGAATTGATAAATGTTGGAAATGAAATCCACTTGTCCAGTCCTTCTTTGATTGCTAAGATATCTTTGTTATAGTCAAAGCTTAAATTGAGCAGAATCTTAGATTTCTTTTTTTTTGTTGCAGTTGTCATTGTTTAGCTGGCCCTGGCTGGGTTTGAACCCGCCACCCTCGGTGTATGTGGCTGGCACTGTAACTGAGCCATAGATTTCCTTTTTTATAAAAAGAATAGACATAGCTGGTATTTGTGTGTAAAAATAAGCCATCTCAGTAATTGCCAGTATAGAAAGCTGAAATCGCTTTGGTAAAGTAGTTTCAAATCACCAGAGTATTATTTCCCTGGTACTTTGACCTTACTTAAAATATGGGAATATTTTAGCTTAAACTATTTCCTCTTCCCAGTTAAATTTCCTGTTGCATAGTCCTGCCAGTTTAATGCAGACAGCAGCCCTGCAGGTTTGCGGGGACAAGGCCATTTCTTTCTTCTGATAGCTGCCTTTTCTGTATAGCCCTTAGGCAGGACTCTGGAAGCTTATTTTAGAATGAGGAACCAGGAAAGAATCCAGGGACTAGGATCCTAAATTAGATTATTACTAGTAAGTACTTTTATAGGTAAAAATAATTAGGAAAAGGCAAAAGTTTCTGAATTCAGTATGTAAGAAAAGGTCAGGAACAGAGTACAGATTCAAAATCTTAAGAAGTGTGCTGTGTGGGCAGCACCACTGAGCCCCTGGAGGAAGGCTGCTGGAGTAGGGGAGGCTTTGTTCCTTGGCCTCAGTGGGCATGTTTCCTCTACAGGGACTGCTTGGGGTCAGTACAGGAGGGTGATGGGACTTGATGTCTGTTTATGATGTAAGGAAGCTGGCCAGGGAGAATTCTTGACAGTAGCAACCTTTGATCTTGACACTGAAGGTCTCAGCTCCGTAGGCAGATTGATGGAGAATATTGAATTACTTTTGAAGGACTATACTGTTACTTGAGATTAGATAGGGCTTTTCATGGAGCTATTAGGGCTTTTAATTCCTAACTGCTTTAGGAATTTATTTAGTGGTACTTGGTGGTTTTCCTAAGTGTGAAATTATTGCAGATAATGTGCAGAGTTAAACTGTTCCCTCTTTGAGGAGCAGGCATCTCAGTTACTTACTGTGGTTTTGTTCTCTGTTGTTTTCTTATGGCATGCACCTTTCAGAGTCAATAACTGAAATGTGGGCTGCCAAGTTTTTTTTTTATATTTTTATCATATTTTTAATTTGTTAGCAAAGCATTGCAGCTTTTATAATAACAAAAGGAAGTTGTAAGTGTCAGTACAGTATTTCAAGAAATTAACTACTGAAAGATTTTGAAGGAATCTTGAAAGTTTTGTGCATAACCTGTTATGTATGAATATTTTCTTTAAATAGGGGAATGTATCAGGGTTTGACTATTGTTTCCTTGTAATAGCTTTACTGGGATTGGGATATATTTTATATAACACAAAATACTTCCATTATAAAAGTATATAGCTTGATAAGTTATACAGTTGTGCAATTATCCTAATGTGGTTTGTTTATTTCTTTGGAAATAGTTACTGATTTATAGGAAGTTATAAAAAATCCAGGGAGGTTCCCTATATTCTCCAGTAGTAACATCTTTCATAACTGTAGTATAAGATAAAGAGCAGGATATTGGCATTACTACAATCCACAGAGCTTATTCAAGTTTCCACAGTTTTACTTGGACTTCTTCATATTTCATGTACTAGTTTTATATGTCCTCACTTGTGTGTGTATGCATAGTCCTGTGCCATCTTTTGACATTTTTAGATTCATGTAACCAACACTGTGCTCAAGATACAGACCTTCTCCATCAACACAGGCTTCCTGTGTTGCCCCTTGTAGCCATACACACCCATTCCCTATGCCTAGGCACTGACAATAACTAATGTAGTCTTAATTTCTAAAATTTTGTCATTTTAGGAATGTTATAAAGATGGCATGCAGTAAATAGCCTTTTAAGATCAACTTTTTTCATTCAGATTCATCTAAGTTGTAGCATATATCAATAGTTTGTTCCTTTTTATTGCTGCATAATATTCCATGGTATGGATATATTACAAGTTTAATATTACCCCATTGAAAGACATTCGGATTGTTTTCTGTTTGTGAATTATCTGTGTAAAGGTTTTTGTGTGAAGGTATGTTTTGTATTTCTGGGATAAATGCCTGAGAGTACAATTCTGGGTTATACAATAAGTGCATTTTCAGTTTTGTAAGAAATTTCCAAATTGTGGCAGGGCACCAGCCACATACACTGAGGGTCGCAGGTTTGAACCTGGCCCAGGCCAGCTAAACAACAATGACAACTGCAACAACAAAAAAATACAGCTGGGCATTGTGGTGGGCGCCCGTAGTCCCAGCTACTTGGGAGGCTGAGGCAAGAGAATCGCTTAAGGCCAAGAGTTGGAGATTACTGTGAGCTGTGACACCATGGCATTCTACCCAGGGCAACAGCTTGAGACTCTGTCTCAAAAAAAAAAAAAAGAAAAAAAAAAAGAAATTTCCAAATTGTTTTCCAGAGTGGCCATATTATTTTTTACATGTGTACTGGTGGTGTGTGAATGATCCACTTGCTCCACAGCCTGACAGCATTTGGTATTATTACTAGTTTTTATTTTAGCCATTCTGATAGGTGTGTTATGGCTTTAATTTGCATTTCTCTGATGGGTAATGATGTTGAATATCTTTTCATATCCTTATTTGTTGTCTTTTTATCGTTTTTTGTGAAATGTGTATTCATCTTTTGCTTATGTGTTAACTGGATTTTTTTCTTTTGGAGTTTTTGGTATTATATATTCTAGATGTTAGTTCTTTGTTGGGTATGTGACTTGCAAATATCTTCTCTTAGTCTGTAGCTGGTCTTTTTATTTTGTTCATAGATTTTTTTCACAAAGCAAAAGTTTTTAATTTTGATGAAGTCCAATTTATCAATTTTTGTTTCCTTTTATAGGTCATTCTCTGGTGTTATGTCTAAGAACATTTCACCTTAGCCGTACATCCCAAAGATTTTCTTCTACTTTTTTTCCTAATAATTTTACAGTTTCACATTCACATTTACATTTACATCTGTGCTGTGATCCATTTTGAATTGATTTCTGTAAAATGTGTGAAGGTTAGGTCTAGGTTAATTTTTTTTTTTTGGACCATTGTCGTCATTGTTCCGTTGTTGAAGACTATGTTTCCTTCACTGAATTGCATTTGTACTTTTTTTTTTTTTTTTTTGAGACGGAGCCTCAAGCTATCCCCCTGGGTAGAGTGCCATGGCATCACAGCTCACAGCAACCTCCAACTCCTGGGCTCAAGTGAGTCTCCTGCCTCCCAAGTAGCTGGGACCACAGGCGCCTGCCACAACGCCCGGCCATTTTTTGGTTGCAGCCATCGTTGTTTGGCAGCTCGGGCTGGGGATTCGAACCCGCCACCTTAGGTGTGTGTGGCTGGCGCCTTAGCTGCTTGAGCCACAGGTGTCGAGCCTTCATTTGTACTTTTGTTGGAAATTTATCTGAGCACACTGGCCTTGATTTGTTCTGGGTTCTCTCTGTGGTTCCTTGATGGGTTCATCCACCAGTGTCACAATGTCTTGCTTGCTGAAACTGTGTGATAAGCTTCATAGTGCTGGGTAAGGGATTCTTCCCATGCTGTTCCCTTTTTTCAAATTTATAAGTATTCTAGGTCCTTTCCTTTTCTACATAAATTTTTGAATAAGGTTGTTTATGTTAAAATAAAACACAGTGAGTTTTTTTTTTTTTTTGAGACAGAGCCTCAAGCTATCCCCCTGGGTAGAGTGCTATGGCTTCACTGCTCACAGCAACCTCCAACTCCTGGGCTCAAGCGAGTCTCCTGCCTCCACCTCCCAAGTAGCTGGGACCACAGGCACCTGCCGCAATGCCCGGCTATTTTTTGGTTGCAGCCATTATTGTTGTTTGGCGGGTCTGGGCTGGATTCGAACCCGCCACCTTAGGTATATGTGGCTGGTGCCTTAGCCCCTTGAGCCACAGTCACCGAGCCAACACAGTGAGATTTAAGTAGCAATTATAGCTTGTCTGTATGTCAGTTTATGGAGAATTGATACTTTTACTGTGTTAAGTCTTTCAGTTCATAAACACACCATGTTTTTCTGTTTATTTAGGTTGTCTTTAATTTCTCTCATCAGAAGTCTGCAATTTTCAGAATATAGATCCTATATGTTGTGTTAGATTTTAACTGATGTATTTAATGTATTTTCTTTGGAATAACTATAAATTGTATTGTATTTTGGTAGCCACTTTTTTGTTAGTACATAGAAGTGTGGTTGCTTTTCGTATGTTTATTTTATATCCTCTTGGCCTTGCTGAACTCACTTATGAGTTTTAAGAGTTCTTTTACAGATTGCTAGAGATTTTCTACATGGATAGTCATGTCATCTGCAGATAGGGATGTTTTATTTCTTCCTTTTGCTTTGTATACTTTTTCTTTCTTTCTCTTGCTGCCTTGTATTGGCCAGAATTTCCAGTACTATGCTGCCTTAGAGGGATGCCTTATTCTTAATCTCAGGGGAAAGTATTCAGTCTTTTAGCACTAAGTATGATTTTAGCTGTAGGTTTTTTTGTAAAATTGAGGAAGTTCCCCTCTATTCCTGTTCTACTGAGAACTTTTTTTTAATCGTGTTTTTTTTTTTAATGGTGAAGTATTCTGGTCACTTGAGAACATGTCTATCAATTATCTGTTGGCAGTTAATTGCTTTCTTGCCCCTTGATAGCTGTTCCCTATGCCTAGGTGCTGGCGATAGCTCATATAGTCTCCATCTCTCAAATTTTTTTTATTTTCAGAATGTCATAAAAATGGCATACAGTAAATAACCTAGGCAACCACTGATCTACTTTCTTTTTGCCTTTTTGTGTTTTCTGAATATTTCATAGGAATAGAATCATATAGTAGTCTTTTGTATTTGGCATAATGTTTTGAAAGTTCATTCATGTTACGGAATACATCAGTTTGTTCCTTTTTATTGTAACGTAATATTCCATTGGCTAGATATATCACATTTTCTTTCTTTTTTTTTTTTTTTAATTGTTGGGCAATTATTGAGGGTACAGTGAGCCAGGTTATACTGCTTGCATTTGCTGGGTGAAGTCCCTCTATTAATAGTGTCCTGCCCCCAAGAGGTGTGTCACACATTGTGGCCCCACACCCCCCTCCCTCCTTCATCCCCTCTCTCCCCTCCCTCATCCCCCTTCCCCTCTCATTTCCCGCCCCCACCATGTACTAACATCAGTTGTCCTCATACCAGAATTGAGTACACTGGATTCTTGCTTCTCCATTCTTGTGATGCTTTACTAAGAAGAATGTATTTCAGTTGCATCCAGATTAATACAAAAGATGTAAAGTCATCTATCACATTTTCTTTATTTACTAATTGATGGACATTTAGATTGTTTCCAATTTTTTACTGTTAAGAGTAATGCCACTATGAACGTTCATGTACATGTTTTTGTGCAGACATAAGGTTTCATTTTTATTGGGGAAATATAAGAGTGAAATTGTTAGGTTGTATGGTGAGTATATGGTTAGCTTTCTGCTAAACTTTTTTTTTTTTTTTTTGAATAATGAATGTTTATTACATGAACTAAGACAGAGGAGAGAAAGACTTCTTGCCTATAGCACAGTGGTTATGGCACATGTAGCACAGTGGTTACAGTGCCTGCCAGGTGCATGAAGGCTGGTGGGTTCAAACCCAGGGCCAGCTAAACAATGACAACTGCAACAAAACAAAACAAAAAAAGATAGGAGAGAGGAAGAATTATTTGCCTTTCTGGGCCTAGATTTTCCTCAGATAGAACTCCAGCTCTTTGCCTACTAAAGCACATAGCCAACTGCTTGGCCACACTGGCCTGGTCTTGATGCAATGCATGCAAGAAGCTTGCCCTGCTTGAACTGCTCCTCCAGAAGACTGCTTATTTTGGTGTTCTTTTTCCTTTCATCATATTTCTTCTGAATTTTTTTTGAACCTTTTTTGTTTAAAATCTCTTCTGGAGTCAGCTTTGCTCCTTTCTTGCGGCCCAGGGACAGTGCATAGTGGGACTCATACCACTGTCAGTATGGTGTGCTGTCAATAAGCACAATGCAGTTCTTCTCCAAGGTCTTGGTACAAACCAGCTCATTATTGGATGCATTGTAGACAACATCAATGAACCTTGTTTTCCTAGTACAACACTCTAAGCCCCAAGAGAAGTTTCCCACGTCAAGCCTCAGGGCACAATATTTCTTGTTACCTCCCTGAACACGGAAGGTATGTATTGGGGGGGGGGTGGTCAATCTTAGTGTTAGCTGTGGGGAGTCCCAACTCATACTTCTGCTTCTTGTGGTAAGGGCTTTCTCTTGCCTCCGGTCTTGTGGCGCTTGTGCCAGTTGTCCCGAGAGATGCCCATTGCTCGGTGCTGGCTGGAAAGAGCTAAACTGTTTTTCAAAGTGAGTATATGATGGTCCTACTTTTTCCATCTTCTTGTGAACACTTATTTGGCCTATAGCCATTTTGGTCAGTGTGTAATGGTATCTCATTGTGGTTTTAATTTGCATTTTCCCCAAGACTTACTAAGTTGCGTTGTTTTATGTACATATTATTAATTCATATGTTTTCTTTGATTAAATGTCTATTCATATCTTTTGCCTATTTTAGTTGGGTTGTCTTATTATTGACTTGTAAGATTTTTTTTAAAACACTTTTTTTTTTAAAATTCATTTTTTTCTCCCTTTGTCACTCTTGGTAGAGGGCTGTGGCGTCACAGCTCACAGCAACCTCCAACTCCTGGGCTTAGGCGATTCTCTTGCCTCAGTCTGCAGGGACTATAGGCGCCTGCCACAATACCTGGCTATTTTTTTTGTTGCAGTTTGGCTGGGGTCAGGTTTGAATCTGCCACCCTCGGTATATGGGGCCAGCACCCTCCCACTGAGCCAGAGTTGCCGCCCAAGATTCTTTATATAATATAATCTAGATGCAAGTCCTTTTGTGGATAGATGATTTAGAAATTGTTTTTCTTAGTCTGTGGATTGTCTTTTCACTTTCTGTTTTTGGACACTAATAGGCTCAGAATTTTCTGGGTTTTTTTTCCTCTTTTTTGAATTTCAGATTAATGTGAGGGAACAAATAATTAGGTTACCATGTTTGCATTTGGTAGGTAGAGTCCCGGCTGTAGTTGTGTCTTGTACCCAGGAGGTGTGCCATATGCCCTTACTTTGTGCCATTAAGTGGGAGTATACCCATCTTTCCTCTTTTCCCCTTTTTTATTCCTCCCCCAACTGGTTCCATACAAAATGAAGAACTATTTTGTCCAATTCTTCTAAGTATGATGTTGGTATTTTAATGGAGATTGCATTAAATCTGTAGATTGCTTTATGTAGTATAAACATTTTAACAGTGCTGATTCTTCCCAGCCAAGAGCATGGTATGTTCTTGCATTTATTAATGTCTTCTGCTATTTCTTTTCTTAGGGTTTACATAATTCTCTTTCTAAACCTTCATCTCTTTTGTTAGGTATATTCCTAGGTATTTCATTTTCTTTGAAGCTGTTGTGAAGGGAATTGTGTCCTTGAGTTGCTTCTTAACTTGGATGTTATTGGTATATACAAAGGCTACTGATTTGTGGACATTGATGTTATACCTTGAGATGTTACTGTATTTCTTGATCTTTTCCAGGAGTCTTGTGGTTTAGTCTCTGGGGTTTCCTAAGTATAAGATCATATCATCAGCAAAGAGTGAGAGTTTGACTTCTTCTGTCACCATTTGGATGCTCTTTGTTTCCTTCTCTTGCCTGGTTGCATTGGCCAGAACTTCCAGCACTATGTTGAATAGTAGTGGGAAAATGGATGTCCTTGTCTGGTTCCAGTTCTAAGTGGAAAAGCTGTTAGGTTTACCCAATTCAGTATGAGTTTAGCTGTGGTTTGTCATAGATGGCTTCAATCAGTTTAGGAAATGTGCCATCTATCTCTGTTTTCTTAAGTGTTCTAGTGTTCTTGTTAGAAAAGGATGCTGAATTTTATCAAATGCTTTTTCTGCATCTGTTGAGAGGATCAAATAGTCTTTGTTTTTGCTTCTTTTCATATGGTGAATTACATTTATGATTTATTTATTTATTTATTTATTTTGAGACAGAGCCTCAAGCTGTCTCCCTGGGTAGAGTGCCATGGCATCACAGCTCACAGCAACCTCCAACTCCTGGGCTTAAGCGAGTCCCCTGCCTCTGCCTCCCAAGTAGCTGGGACCACAGGCGCCCACCGCAACGCCCGGCTATTTTTTGGTTGCAGCTGGCATTGTTATTTGGCAGGCCTGGGCTGGATTCGAACCCGTCACCTTAGGTGTATGTGGCTGGTGCCTTAGCCACTGGAGCCACAGGTGCGGAGCCTGATTTGTGTATGTTAAACCAACTTTGCATCCCTGGGATAAAGCTTAACTTGATTGTGATATATACTTTTTAAAAATACATAGCTGTAATCTTTTTTTTTTTTTTTTTTTTTTTGTAGAGACAGAGTCTCACTTTATTGCCCTCATTAGAGTGCTATGGCATTACAACTCGCAGCAACCTCCAACTCCTGGGCTTAGGTGATTCTCTTGCCTCAGCCTCCTGAGTAGCTGGGACTACAGGCGCCTGCCACAATGCCCAGCTATTTTTTTGTTGCAGTTTGGCGGGGCCGGCTTTGAACCTGCCACCCTCATTATATGGGGCTGGGGTCCTACCCACTGAGCCACAGGTGCCGCCCCTATAGCTGTAATTATTTGCTAAGATTTTATTGAGTGTTTTTGCATCTATATTCATTAGTGAAATTGGTCTGTAGTTCTCTTTTTTTTTTGTTGGGTCCTTTCCTGATTTTGGAATCAGAGTGATGTTTGCTTTATAGAACAAGTTGGCAAAGGTTCTTTCCTTCTCAGTGTTTTGGAATAGGACCTGCAGCATAGGTACAAGATGTTCTTTGAAGGTTTGATAAAATTCTAGTGTGAAACCATCTGGACCAGAGCTTTTTTTGGTGAAAGTTTTTTTATTCTTTCTTCAATTTCAGCAGTTGATAGTCTGTTCAAGAGATCTGTTTCTTCCTGGCTAAGTCTAGGGAGATGGTGTGATTCTAGTTATTGGTCCATTTCCTCCATATTGTCAAATTTCTGGGTACAGAGTTTTTTGTAGTAATCAGAGATGATCTCTTGTGTCACTGTGGTATTGTTATTTCTCCCTTTTTCACTTCTGATTGAGGTTATTAGAGATGTTTTCTGTTTCTAGTTTTTCTGGCCAAAGGCTTATTGATTTTGATTATCTTTTTGAAGTACCAATTTTTTTCATTAGTTTTCTGAATGATTCTGTCTTCTCAATTTCATTTATTCTGATTTCATTTTGGTTATTTCTTTTCTTCTGCTAGGTTTGGGATTGGATTGCTCTTTATTTTTCCATTTCCTTTAGATGATTCATTAGGTTGTTTATGCTCTCTTTTTGTTTTTCAGAGGTAGGCATCTAATACAATAAATTTCCCTCTTAGGACTGCTTTTGCAGTGTCCCACAGAATTTTTTTTTTTTTTTTTGAGACAGCGTCTCACTGGATAGAGTGCCCTATATCATAGCTCACAGCAACCTCAAACTCCTGGGGTTAAGCAATCCTCTTGCCTCAGTCTCCCAAGTAAGTAGCTAGGACTGTGGGAACTCGCCATGATGCCCAGTTAGTTTTTCTGTTTCTGGTAGAGACAGAGTCTCAATCTTGCTCAGGCTGTTCTTGAGCTCCTGAGTGCTTGGTGCAAGCTGTCCACATGCCTTGGGTTCCCAGAGAACTAGGATCATAGATATGAGCCACAGCACCTGGCCTATCCCACAGGTTTTGGTAGCTTGTGGCTTCATTGTTGTTATGTTTGAGGAATTTGATAATTTCCTCCTTTATTTCCTCCTTGACCCAACTGTCATTCAGCATAAGGTTGTTTAGTTTCTATGCCTTTGTGTGGGGATGAAAAAAAATTTTTTTTTTTTTTTTTGAGACAGAGCCTCAAGCTGTCACCCTGGGTAGAGTGCTGTGACATCACAGCTCACAGCAACCTCCAACTCCTGGGCTCAAGAGAGTCTCCTGCATCTGCCTCCCAAGTAGCTGGGACCACAGGCGCCTGCCAAAACACCCAGCTATTTTTTCGTTGTAGCCGTCATTGTTTGGTGGGCCCGGGCTGGATTCGAACCTACCACCTTAGGTGTATGTGGCTGGTGCCTTAGCCACTTGAGCCACAGGCGCCCAGCCAGGATAAAAATTTTTATTGGAGTTGAGTTCCACCTTTTTTGCCTTGTGGTCTGAGAAGATACAAGGTATAATTTCACTTTTTTACAATTTTGTTGAGATTTGATTTGTGTCCTAGGAATGATCTATTTTGGAGTATGATCCATGGCTTGATGAGAAGAACGTATATTCATTAGCTTTGGGATGATGTGTTCAGCATATGTCTGTTAAGCCCCTTTGTTCTAGGGTCACACGTCTGTCCATTCTGTCTTTGTTTAGTTTCTATTTAGAGCAGTGGTTCTCAACCTGTGGGTCGATACAGGAGCTGTAATAAAGGGCCGCGGCATTAGCAAGGTTGAGGACCACTGGTATAGAGGATCTGTCCAGTTCTGTCAGAGGGGTGTTAAAGTCCTCGACTGTGATGGTGTTACAAGATATCATATTGCTCAGACCCATCAAGGTCTGTTTCATCTCTCTGGGAGCATTTAGGTTGGGTGAGTAAATATTTAGAATTGAAATGTCCTCTTGTATTTCTCTCTTTACTAATATGAAGTGACCTATATTTTCATTTTCTTAATGGTATTTACTGAGGAGTAAAAGTTTTAAATTTTGATGGTGTTCAGTTTACTTATTTATTTATTGTTAATTATTTCTTTAGTGGTGGGGTCTTGCTCTTGCTCAGGCTAGTGTTTACCTCCTGAGCTCAATGGACTCTTCCCCCCTTGCCCTCCCAGAGTGCTAAGATTACTAGGACGAGCCACCTCAGCCAGTCTATTTTTTTTAATAGGTCATGATTTTGTTAGGATGTATAAAGAAATATTTGCCTAGATCAGTCATAAATATTTTCTTTGAGAAGTTTACATTTAGGTCTGTGATTTGTTTTGAATGAAAATTTCTTTTTCTTTGAGATAGAGGCTCACAGTGTCTCCCTTGGTAGAGTGCCATGGCATCACAGCTCACAGCACCAACCTCAAACTCTTGGGCTCAAGCAATTCTCTTGCCTCAGCCTCCCAACTAGTTGGGACTACAGGCGCTTGCCACAGTACCTGCCTATTTTTTTGTTGTTGTTATAGTTGTCACATTGTTGTTTAGCAGGCCTGGGTAGGTATGAACCCACCAGCCCTGGTCTATATGGCTGGAGGCCTAACCACTGAGCTATGGGCACCGAGCCTGAATGAATTTTTTTGCATATGAATTTTTAGTTGTCTTAGCATCAGTTGGCATAAAGACTATGCATTGAATTGCCTTGGCACCTTTGTTAAAAATTGATTGACATTAATATCAGAGTTTTACGTATGTTCATCCTTATGCCAGTACTATGCTGGTTCAATTTCTGTAGCTTTATAGTAAGTTTTTTTTTTTAATTAGGCAGAGTTAGTCCTCTAACATTGTTCTTCTTTTCCAAACAATTTTGGATAAGTTTGAGTCATTTGAATTTCCATATGACTTTTAGAATCAGATTATATTACTTTGTACAAAAAAACGGCTTAAATTTTGGTAGGGGTTGTATTGAATCTGTAGATCAATTTGGGAGACTTGCCATCTTACTAATATTGAGGCCTCCACTCCAATCCATGAATGTGATGTATCTTTCCATTTATTTAGATCTTTACTTTGTCTCAGTAATACTTTACAGTTTTCACTGTTCAGGATTTCTTTTCTTAAGTTATTCTTACTTGCTTGGTTTTTGATGTTACTGGGAATGGAATGGTTTTAGATTTCTTTTGACATTTTGTACTATATGTGCAGATCGGCATTGGAACATACCCTCCTGCCACTACCAAATGTGACTGTATTAAGGAAAACCTTGCATGATCATGCTCGGCAGTTCTTTTGTGGTTGGGCAGAAGAGTCATCATACCTATGTTAGCTGGGATGCAGACTGCTTCAGCTGTGTCTAGAATTTCAAAAGCAAGTGCTATGATGTAATTTTTGCATGTGTCACCATGACTTGAGTTAGTTCAGCTACATACATTTGAAGGAGGAATTTGGAGTACAGATTGTTGTTACAATGAAGTCAAACATTAAAAACCCAGAGTTTAGAAATCACAGGAAGCAGTATTAGCGTCTGTCATGGGCTCAGTGACCATTTTTCTCCTTAAATAAGTGTGTGTATATATGTATGGTCATATACAAAGCTCTAATATACCAGACACAATGTCTCCAGGTAAATATGAGTGGGCTGCTCTGCACCAAGTTGTAGGTCAGCAATGTTTGATTCTTGGCCCCAAAGCTCCCTTCCTGCGCACTCCCCCCACCAGTGAAAAGCCATGTCTACTTTAATTGTCCTGTATTCACCTCTCTAAAAGGGAAGTCTAAAATATTTAATGTACTTTAATGTTAGGTTTATGTAACTAATTGGATTTGATATAAATAAATTAAAATAGGTCTTTTAATTTTTGGTTTTTTACTTATTAAGTCAGGAAATGGGATCACCTTTTAAGGAATGTCAGGTCACAAGGAGGACCTGGCAGTGGTGGGTGGGAGAGGAAGCCCCACACCATCCCAGGCCCACCTAAAGGTCAGACTCTCAGGTATTCTTATGTGGTCAGAATGGCCATGAGGAGGGACGTTCTCGTCTCCCTGTGAAAAGTACCCTGGCAGAGACATGCTGAGCTACCGGTGTTCTCAGATGCTGCTGGGGGGAGAGTACAAGCCTGATGTTGGCGTCCATTATTGTCATCACACTGGCGCTGGCACGTCTGGGAGACCTGCCTACCCATTGTCTGCGGCTCCTGCTCTGGTCTCCTACCTGGGCTTAGTTCTGGTTTTCTTTTCTTGTTTAGTTTCACAGATATTTATATTTACTAGCACTTTTGACAACAGTCTCATGAGGATTTAAGGATATGTTTACATAGAATGAATCTTTCTACAGTCCTTTTTTCCCTCAAGTACTATTAGGTGTCCAAGTGCCTTTTATTTGGTCTCTGCCTCTGGCAGATGGTGTTTCTGACAATGGAGTGAACTATTGGCAGCTAGAGACTCCTTTAGAAATGTTGCTCTGTGTGTGGATGTCAGGTTAGGTTAATTCATTGAGGAGCTCTAGGTGGTACTGGTGCTGAGTAACCACTTGGGACTTGAGATGTCTCATGTTTTTACTTTATTTAAAGCAGATGAATTTAGATCTTTGGGATTACTTATAAACCATAATGCAGTAGTGTATTCTTTTTTTTTTTTTTGAGACGGAGCCTCAAGCTATCCCCCTGGGTAGAGTGCCATGGCATCGCAGCTCACAGCAACCTCCAACTCCTGGGCTCAAGCGAGTCTCCTGCCTCCGCCTCCCAAGTAGCTGGGACCACAGGCGCCCGCCACAACGCCTGGCCATTTTTTGGTTGCAGCCATCATTGTTGTTTGGTGGGTCTGGGCTGGGGATTTGAACCCGCCACCTTAGGTGTACGTGGCTGGCGCCTTAGCCAATTGAGCCACAGGTGCCGAGCCAAGGAAGAAACTTTCTAAACTGTGCTTCTGAAAGGTGCCTGTATGGTGAGGGGCAAAACGTGAAGTAAAGCTAAGGGCATGAGTCCAAAAGTCAGGCGACAGACTCACCCTCATCCCCTGAGTGGCCTTTTTTGATCCTGTGCCCCTTCCTACAATCAGACATGCACTGCTCCCCCAGGTCCTGGCTGGGAGGGGGGCTAGATGGGGCCCAGAGGGCACCCGGGCACGTCCCAAACTGCGCCGGCAGTGACTGACTCACAGTGCCACTGAGCGCACTGACCCAGGATGTCACACACACCATCAGGTGCTGTTGGGCAGGCTATGACCCCCTTCTACAGAAGGGGAAACTGAGGCAGAGAGGGGTCAGGTGGCTTGACCCCAAGCTGAGTACGAGTAAGTGGGCACAGCCAGCATTGATGCCAGGTCCGTCTGACCTTGGGCCCAAGATCATAAGCTCTGTGACTAATGCCTTCCACCTGCCTGCCCCTCACCGGCAGGATGGAATGTGGATTGTTTTCCCGCGGGGACTCAGGTGCAGGGGGAGTATCTCTCTTGTGAGTAACATCCTGAGGACTGGGATTAAAATGTCACCCCCCTGGGCCCGAGTGGCCGCTTTGCCTACTGGGTACCTTTCATAACACTTGTGCCTCGGAGCAGGTGGTAAGGAATCAGCCCTATCCAGTGCCCAAGTGGCCGGATTCCAGCCCCAAAGAGGGAGGGACGGGGACAAATCCCAGCAGACTTGAGGGAGGCTGCCCTTCCATCTCCCCTGAGCACAGAGGATTGATTCCTGGGCTGGTCTTATCTTTTGACACCAGCACTTACTCCACAACCCAGCTGGGCTGGAGTGGCCTCCTTCCCCTCCTGCCCCCCAGCAGATATGTCCCCCCTCTGTCCCTCTGCCTTCTCTGAGCTAAGGAACAGGCCACTCCTCAGGGCTCAGCCCTAGGGGTGTGACAGGGCTATTTGATGCTGTGGGCATGGTGGGTGGTTTTTCCAGATAGGCTCCGTCTGACTCATTCAGTGGAAGACTCTTACATGAGCAGAGCCCAGGAGACCCACAGGCACCACATAACCAACACAAAATAGCTTATCTCTCCTTCCAGAAGCTTCTGGAGGCCTTTGTGCCCCCTGGTGAGCCCCACCATCCAGACTTCCCCCAGCCACTGGGGCATCTCTGTCCCCTCCTGCTGACCCCTACCACCTCTCATGTAGATACCCCCCAACCCCTCACATATCCCCCTCCCACCATCCAGGCTTCCCCAGCTCGACTGGGACATCTCTGTCCCCTCCTACTGACCCCCACCACCCTCACATATCCCCACCACCATCCTTCCTCCTCTGGGATTCCCTGATTCATTCTTGCCCACCATGGTATTTTGGTTTTAAAAAATCATTAAGGTGAAATCACACTACATAAAATGAACCATTATAAAGTGACCAACCAGTGGCATTTTGCATGTTTACAATATTGCACAGCCACCACCTCTGTCTGGTTCCAGAACATCCCATCACCCCAAAATAAAACTCAGAAGCAGCTTCCCTGTATCTCCACCTCCCCCGACTCCTGGTGCCCCCGCCTTGCTTTCTGGGTCCGTGAATGTGCTGGTTCTGGACACTGCACAGACATGGGCTCACACAGACATGGCCTTTGGTGTCTGGCTCCTCTCACGGAGCCTCAACCCCCCCAGACTCATCCACACTGTCGCACAAGTCAGCGCTTCCCTCCCCTTGTGGCCCTGTATTATTCCATGGTATGGACACGTCACATTCATTCGTTGGTGGACATGTGGGCTATTACCAACTTTCTTTAAATTTCCTTTTTTGGTAGAGGCGAGTTCTCTCCCTGTTGCCCAGGCTGGTCTTGAACTCCTGGCCTCAAGCAATGCTCCAGCCTCCTCAAGTGTTGGGATTACAGTTGTGAGACACTAGGCCTGGCCTCCACCTTTGCAGGTGTGAGCCTGCACCAGCGTTCAATTCTCCTGGGTCTATACCTAGGAGTGGAATTGCAGAATCAAACGGGAATTCTATGTTTAACCTTTTGAAAAGCCTATTATGGCAGTTTAAAAATATATCCTCACATTCTTTGACCTCCTCTCTTTAAAAGGTGGAGCCTGGGCTCGGCGCCTGTGGCTCAATCGGCTAAGGCGCCAGCCACATACACCTAAGGTGGCGGGTTCAAATCCCCAGCCCGGGCCCGCCAAACAACAATGATGGCTGCAACCAAAAAATGGCTGGGCATTGTGGCGGGCATCTGTGGTCCCAGCTACTTGGGAGGTGGAGGCAGGAGACTCCCTTAAGCCCAGGAGTTGGAGGTTGCTATGAGCTGTGATGCCATGGCACTCTACCCAGGGGGATAGCTTGAGGCTCCGTCTCAAAAAAAAAAAAAAAGGTGGAGCCTGGGCTTGGTGCCCACAGCACAGTGCTTACAGGACCAGCCACATACATTGAGGCTGGCAGGTTCAAAATTGGCCCAGGCAAGCTAACTAACCATGACGACTGCAACAAAAATAGCTGGGAGTTATGGTGGGTGCCTGTAGTCCCAGCTACTCGGGAGGCTGAGGCAAGAGAATCACTTAAGACCAAGAGTTAGAGGTTGCTATGAGCTGTGACACCACAACACTCTACCCAGGGCCACATAGTGAGACTGTGTCACAAAAAAAAAAAAAAAAAGGGTGGCACCTATGGCTCAAAGGAGTAAGGCACCAGCCCCATATGATGTAGGTGGTGGGTTCAAACCTAGCCCCAGCCAAAAACTGCAAAAAAAAAAAAAGGTGGAACCT